>CM076569.1:368841760-368978747 GCA_034641835.2 Pinus albicaulis
AGTATACTAATTTTCATAAAATTGGGTTGATTTTATCATATATTTCAATGAAAGTTGATTAAATATGTTTTCTTTAAAATGATCTAACAATTTTGGTAAGGTATGAATTTGCAATTTTGTGTGGCTCTCTATCAACCTTCACTTAATCATTTCTGGAAAAAATCTACTTGCTCATTCGTATACCCACTTTCTATTCAAATGCATGAGTTTTGAACTCTCAGTAACTATGTTTTTCCACGCAGGAAAATTATGTCACATTTTATACCAACTCTAAATATTATTTTGAAGTTTGAATTATTGTTATTCTTTTATATAATTTAACATTAGATATAAGTTTAAATTGAAAGCCACTTAGATGAAATATAGCTTAGATATATGGCATTTGCAAATTATTATCTATTTATTGAACTAGAAAGGACATAATTATTACACATGTTTAATTTACATTCAAATGCTTCTTTGATTTATCTCCTATAGCTTAATGTAATGCTAGATATATAATTTAAGTTTAAGGCCCATGAGATAAATATGACTTCTATGTGACATTTGTATTGAATCATCTATTTGTTGTGTTATATGAACATAATTGGTACACATATCTAATTTGTATTACTAATATGTCATGTCATGCTTCTTTAATTTATATTTTATAGATTACTAGAGCATCCCTTTTTAATCTATCCATTTTGACTTCGGATATGTGGGTAATACTCATCCGAATATTTTTCTATCATAAAGCAATGAGTAAAATTGTATTCCATTTGTGTCAATGTTAAGGTTAAGCACATGGATTAAATTTTTATATAAGATACATTGCCACGGTGTACATTTATATCTAAAGAGTCCAAAACCTCATTCAAGACCATATGTTTTGTTGGTGTAGTTTGATTGGTTATATTGCATTGCTTTTGCAGTTGTTGTTGTGGGCCTCACCATCTAGTGATTTTAGGTAAAAAAATTATTTACATGGAATTTTTATGTATATCCTAGAAAGTTTATTATTTATCACTACTAGCCTTGGTGATTTAGTTGTTTGTTTTCATGCTACTTGGTTACCCATATTTAATAGTTGTTCATGTTTAATTAATTGTTAAGGCTTTTTATTGGCCTATCAGGATAAAAAAGACATGGTAGAGAAAATCAAACAATATTAAACTTTTCATAAATAGTTTCTAGATATAAAAACATTTTCTAATTTTGATTGTAAATTCCAAGGCTTAAAGAAATAATTTTTCTAATAATTTTTTTTAATTAATAAATAAAAAAGAAGCATTTTCAATCAAAATCACATCCAACATATAATAAAAATAATAAAAAGAATTTAAAACTTCATACACTGACATTACTATATGGCAAAGAGCATAAAAATATACAAGCATAAAATCCTTTTATATAATAATGGAGAGCTTTAAATATACAAGAATAAAAATCTTTCAGTTTTAAACAATCATATTTTAAACAATTAAAACTTGGAGAATAGTGATGGCACATTGGTGGCAATTGCAGAATCAAACACAAAAACTTATCATTAGATACACAACTACTTAGAATTTGAAATATGTCAAAGTAAAAATGTACTCATACAAATTTTTTAGTTGGTGTGATTTCTTGCAGGGATATTTACTTTCATTATATCTGCATTTGAATAATGACGTAGATCATTTACTTTCTGAAATGCCCAGTTACATGGATGTATAGGCTAATTGAGGAAGAGGCAACTAGGAGGTCTTGCAAATGGCAGGGCCATACTTTTCTGTTTTCCTCATTCACAACTGTCTGACGCTAGAGCTCAGTCTCTATTAAATATAGAAGTCGTGAGCAATACTCAGATATTGCAACATACGAAAATAAATCCAAAAACATTGTTCTGTCTGTAGAACTGGAAAATTGAAACGAATTCTGTGTAACTGAAACAAGGTTTTTTTGGTTTGTATTTTTGGAAGTTTCTTTAGAAACATACATTGAAGGCGAGGACTGTAGTACACAGCACACAATTCTTTCTAACTTAGGTGCTAGATCTGAGAGTATCTATTCCACCAAAATTTCTGGTGGCAGGTTTTACCCAGCTTCAGGACTTTTGAGATGCCAGTTGGAAGGAGCAGGCAACAACAAAAACGAAGCCCTGGTACCTAAGCATTGTATTAATAAAATTGTTGGTGGAAATTTTTATCCAGCTTCACCCCTTTTGCGATGCTAGTAGGATGGAGTAGGCCACAGACAGAGAAATTAAAACTAAAATGCAATTAATTGATTATATGGCAAAGGAAAATTACAGTCCACTCACTCCTTGCACAAAGCTCCATGCCGCATTTTCTAGATAAGGAGATATCAGTGATGACTTCGTGTATTTTTGAATTTGAGACTACAAAACAAATTTTCCTACTGCTGTGAAGTGGGTATGATGAAGAATGAAATAGCTTCCGTTGCAGTATACGGTTCATTTTCACTACAAAATCCCTTTCAGAAAATTTATAAAGAGGAGGACGTTAATAATGGGTGTTTGGTCAATTTAGTGTGTCCTAAATTGCTGCATTTAATTTGTCAATCCAGGATTCGTAAGCTGATGAAGTGCGGCGCACTATATGTGCAAGATAACCTATTTCTTAACTTTTTGTCGTTTTTGGTTTTCTTAAGATGAAATGGAAATTCTAAAATGAAAACAAGTATGGTTATGTTTGTTCAAGGAAATGATATCCTCTATAATGATTTACCAACTTGAAACTTAAAAAGGAATTTGAAACTTACAATGACAAAAATTGAAAGGAAATGAAAATATGCTGCTGAAATGAAAAGGTGCTGCTAGTCTAATGAATCAAAACAGTGAACTAGTGAGCATGAAACCAAACTATTCTTGCTGTTGTCTAAACACAAAATAAATTATGTTGAAAGAAATCCAAAAGTTGCAATAAAGTAAATCTAAATCAATTTACATCAACTTGTCTTCTGATCCCTCATCATTAGTCCAGCTATGATTTTCGGAAGTAATCATAAACAACTTGAGTAACTGATATCTAACTTGCAGAAAGTAAACTAATATCAAACCATACATTCATAATTCAATCCCTCACCATCAGTCCAGCTGTGGCTTTCGGAGGTAACTGAAGATGTCATGCAAAATTTAATATTTCTAACTTGCAGAAAGGAAACTAATACCAAACTACACATTTCATAATACAATCCCTCACCATCAGTCCAGCTGTGGCTTTCGGAGGTAACTGAAGATGTTATGAGCAGTTTAATATATATAAATTTGCAGAAAGGAAACTAATACCAAACTACACATTTCATAATACAATCCCTCACCATCAGTCCAGCTGTGGATTTCGGAGGCAATTGAAGATGTTATGAGCAGTTTAATATATCTAAATTTAACTACTGAAGCAAATGAGAAAAACTGAATTAAACAAAGCAGTACTAAAATTAAACAGAAACTAAGAAAAAAAAATTAGCAGCAGAACAATGTTAATTCCATGCCATTAGTCAAAAAGTTATGCAAATGCCCGGGCTACCTATCTATAACCTGAAACAAGAACACTGATCAGTAATCAATAACATAAAACATGAAAGACAAAAATGAAATGGAAAGCATGAAAGTTTATAAACAAAAATGAAGCATATATACCATGAAGGATGCAATATATAAACATGTGAATGGATTATGGCACAATGAGCTTTAAAGAAATAAAATAAGAACTATACAATAATGCACAGAACCTTGGCAAGTGCAGGGGCCCTCTACACCAGCCTTGGCAACAATCTTCAAGTACGAATTACGTTGGAAAACAGAGTCTTCTTATATTAAAATGCAGTCATAACAGTAAGGTAGTATTACGGCACAAAGGCAGCGTAATTACATTACAGAGCAGACTAATAAAAGATAACAGAGACTAACATAGACTAACTCCATATGCGTATGCAAACGCATTATTTATAACAAAAGAAACATAACTAATTCCTAAAGTTTATGCTGGTGGAGAACACGTAGAACATTACGTCCACGGATCTAGGATCATGGCCGTATTGAAAAGTAAATCTATGAGGAGTGGATGTTTGAATTCAGCTAAGGAGCCATGTATCGATGTTGATTTATCCTCCGCAACTCAGAAACGGCCATATGAACCTTCACGTGACACGAAACAGAGTCCTGTCACCGTGGGACTCTACGGTTGACTTCCATTTGGACGCCTTTGACCGCAGCTTCTTTAGATGAGTTTGCTCGAGCCAATAGGACACGAACCATGTCCACATCATTTTTGACTTGCCCATGTGGCTCGTTTTTCCTGTAGACACCTGTAACATAGAGTTTCACAAAATGGCTGCGGAAAGTTGCAGCAGCTGCGGAAAGTGGCAAGATTCCGCAGCTAAATGAATAAAATATAAATCAAACAGCAGACAAAAAAATATAGTTAAAAACCATGTTAGATTCTTTTTTGCAATTAATATACAATGATATTGACAACTTGGGAGGTTCAGGTGAGTGAAAAAGGTATAGAAAAGTGTATGGAAAAGATGCAGATTTGAGACTCAACAATGGGTGACGTTCCAAATATTAATTTTTGAGACTATGACACTAGTCAATAACACGCCTCTCTTGAAATTTGCGAATTTATTTATGTAGTTTTGGAGCAGTTAGTTTAAGAAAACTTGTCAAAACAAAACTGACTTTAATCTATCAACAAGAATTCACTATTTTTTTAACTATACAACATATGAACATAGGATTTTCTATAAAACAAGCTTTCATCCCACAAGCATCTAAATGATTTCATCCCACAAGCATCTAAATCATTTTCTGAAAAAAAGCTTTCATCCAGGGCGTCGAGCCTTACCCACGCAGATGGCAGCAGCACCAGGGCGTCGACAACAACACCAAGGCGTCGACAGCAGCAACAGCGCGAACACGGTACACAATAATTTCTCGGCGCGAACAATGAAACAGTAAACCATTAGCATTTGCGGGCGATTTATTTATAAAAACTAGTTCGGCCGAACTATTTTAAAATTAAAAGTTTGGCCGAACTCATAGTTCGGCCGAACTTTGTAAGTAGTTCGGCCGAACTTTGTAAGTAGTTCGGTCGAACTTTAATTGCCAGTTTTCCAAAATCCGGGAAAAATTCTATTTGCCAGCGCCGTCAGTGTGTCGTCATTGTAAACAGAATCTAGAGTTCGGCCGAACTTTATACACAAGTTCGGCCGAACTTGTAAAAATTTTCAGCCAAACTATTGTTGGAAAAAAATTTCGGGCCCCGATTCTCACAAAAGTGTAACCCAGCTTCACGTTTCCGCCCTAGATAAACATTTTGATTGATGTGCCATGTGAATTATCTATTTATGTAGAAACCCTAATTTTGGAGTTTTGAGTACTTTGCATGTATTTATGTTCTTCTATATATTTGTATGCATTTATATGATCCACAATTCATATGCTGAACTATGGAACTCTAATTCAAGAGTTATATGCTCAAATGTATGTTATCATTGTTATTATATTATGCAATATTCTACGATTATGTGTTATTGTTATAAACCCCAAATTCTACAAGTTATAATTATGTGCATGATGAATATTAATAAATGTTACATAAATAAAAATTGGGAAGTGGTTAGTTATAACTCTCATGCATGATCTTAAATTAGGGTTATTACCTGGATCATTGAATTACGAGGCTTATTAATGGAATTCATGGGTTATAAGTGATTCCACTTAAATTTTGGTGAATTTTGGTTTTGGATGATGTAGTGTTTCCCAATTGGAGGCCATAGACATTATAAAGTGGTATCATAGGCAAAGTAAAACATTATGCTTGATTGGCCCTGCAATTAAAAGTGAAATTGAGAAGTTGCAGGTTTTCCTTAGGCAATTGGTTTGTATTCATCAGTCAAAAGCATGTGGGTACTATGTGTTTATGAGCCTATGGAGGTATGTATAAGGGAAGTTTTTATGTATGTATGTATCTATGTATGTATGTATGTAAAGAATAGTGTATATGAATTCATGCTTATCTATATAAACACATAAACACATGTTTTCATACGTACATTTTCATCGATGAAAGCATAAAATCCCTTTTGTTTTATATCTATCACATACACATTCAATCTAAATTGTTTAGGATTTTCTTATATGTTTAAAAATTGTGTGTGTGTGTGTGTGTGTTTAAGTATTGTGAGTGTATAATTTTATTATGCCTCATGGAAGATGAAAAAGGAAAGGGCCACCTCGCCTAAATTCAAAAGGCATGATTTCTTTACCAATAAGAATGAAGTGGGCTTGGTGTTAAATAATAAATATATATTGAGAATTTAATTGGGTGTTGCAACTCTATAAAAACTGAAGAACAAAGCCCAAGAAAGGATGAACTTCTCAGAAGCATATATTTGTGCTCCGCAGTTGGAATTTGGCATTTGAATAGTTTGAAGAAAGGGGATTATGAGCAGAACATATCTGTAGTAATAAAAACATGAATTGGTGGATCAAATTTCTTAAAAAAATTACAAGAAAAGCTACAAGGTTTTAGAATGAAAGAAATGGTGTTTAATTGAAACTTTTGGAAGGCTTAATTTTCGGTGTAAGTGTCATATTTGCATAGATAGAAAATCTATGAAGAGTTGCAGGTGAGTAGAACTAAATGGAAACTATAGATTTTTTAATCGAACTGAAATTTTGCAGAAATTTGTTGGACCGGTAGATCTGAAAGGAAATATTCATTATGAGAACCAACGAAGAAAAAAATATGCCAAGATATAATAGCCCAAAGGAAGAAGTTAGGGCTAAATGTATTCTAAATTGATCCTTGAGTAAACGAATGCAAGAGAAATATGGATTCAATTCAAAATATAATCCTTCATTATGACATATTTCCCACTAGCAGGCCGACATAAAAATTTTGATATTTGAACATAGGAATCATGCTTAATTGAGTAAGGGATGGAGGATGGCATTAATTGAATATTATTTATAAATTCTCCAAACTTCAAATTGCAACCTTGTTTGGTACATTGATCAACTTCCTGGTTATTATCCCTTAGAGTGTGCTTACAAATCATGTTTGGGATATCTTTGATACCTTCTAAATTTGATTTAGTATATTATCCAAAACATGGCCTCTAGGGGAATATCCTTTGACCAAACAATGAATTATTAAAAGGGAGTCACCCAACACAATGACAGAACAGACATGAAATTATTTTGCAAGAAGAATTCCTACGAACAAACAATAGGATTTTTTCTTATTATTTGTCATCTTCCCAAGCCCCATGAATACTATAAAACTTTGATTTCTTCAGGGCCATAAAGGACCTCTAACGCTCCTGCCACCCTAAACAAAAATGATGGTCCCTGCAAAAATAATCAATGGAAACTATTGTTCCTTAACTGTGCTTTAGGCATATTTACGGATAGACTCTAGAAAAACATAAAATCCATTATGAATAACGCTCCTACGACCCTAAACACAAATGATGGACCCTCCAAAAATAATCAATGGAAACTATTGTTCCTTAACTGTGCTTTAGGCATATTTACATATAGACTCTAGAAAAGCATAAAAAATCCATTACGAATAATGCTCCTACCACCCTAAACACAAATGATGGTCCCTGTAAAAATAATCAATGGAAACTATTGTTCCTTAACTGTACTTTAGGCATATTTATGGATAGACTCTAGAAAAAAATAAAAAATCCATTACAAAAAAAATTACGCCCATTTTAGAGGTTCTTTTCAACTTGATGTATCAATCCATGGCTTTGATACCATGCCAGAATTTAAGAGGAAGAGTGAAAAAAAATATTAAACACATATTTACCTAGATTGAAAAACCAATGGAGCATTACAATTATTTTCACATTAAATTACCACTTTTCCACACCTCACCAAAAACTAGTTACATGGAGAGTATATAAAATTACTTGTTTGGCTCAATCTAACACCTTGCTTGATATGGTCTAACTCGTTATTTAAAACTACATCATGTGCATTGAATGCACTACACTATGGAAGCTATCAACTAAGTAAATAACTTAAAAACCTGAAGATGTAGTCAAAAAATTTATGGGTAGAATTTTTAGTATATTTTGTTTGAAATCTAATTTAAAATTGGTAGTCCTAATCTTAACTTATCATTCGCCTAATTCAAATGTTTTAGATGTTTTCCAAAACCGTGAATTTATTTTTACATTAAAAAATAGTTTTTAAAAGATGTAACATTATAATCTTACAAAATAACATCTCACTAAATTCAAATTAATATCTAAGGTTATATTTGACAGGTATTTACTAGTGTTTTCCTTATTTCATTGTCCCATGTGAAAGTATGCACATCACTAATAATATATACTTAATTTTTAAAACTCTCAATTTGATGGATAAATTAAGAAATTACCATATATATCTATATATATATATTGGATTACAAAAAATGAAATAAACCCGCTATCCAAGCATAGAATTCCCACATAGCGATGAGATTATAAGATAAGCATAGACTCACCCACAAAGGAACTTTGGACTTATTATGAAAAGTTGTCTTTGTCTCCACTGATATCATGCAACCTTGCATTGTATGCACACTCAAACTTAAAGCCTTAATCTTAAAGGTTGATACTCACCTAGAATGTCCACACCTATAGGCCATTGGTATGTTATATAAAACACTAACCTATGGAGATAGAGTAATCAAATTAAAGGATTTTTTAATTGTCTAATAGAAATGATGGCACTCAATTTTCTTGTTTGTCTTGATTTTGAGATTTTTAATGTAATTTCTTTAGTGTTAATACATCAATGATATATTTATATTTGTATAAAATGGCTCTATTTATTAGTTTGAAAAAGATCCTAGGATATGAGGCATTAGAGGCATGCATGTTTTAATATGAATGTAATTAGGTTTGGGCATCTCAAGTGCTAGGGTGTCAAGAGGAGAGCTCTATCCTTCTTACTAGTTGGAATATTGTGAATTCCTTCAAAATGAATGCCATGTATTTTATTATTAATACTCCCAAAGTCCTATTTAAAAGTGGGTTAAAACTTGTTTTATGATGTATAAGGTTGTCTTTTAGTCCAAGTAATCATGTTGAAAGCTGAGATTAATGTTCCTCTTCAAAATACATTATATTTAATGGGTTTGGGGAAGCGATTTGAGAAAATGGCTTGGTATGATTTGAAAAATCTTTGAAATCACATAAATCGTGACTACATAACTGCACCAAATCATTGGCTAATTTGACAACAGGAATGAACAAGATTGAATATATTTGACCTTTTTGAAGTATTATAAAAGATGCACATGTATCATATTATTTGGTTTGATCATATTTTAAAATTAAAAATATATCTCGATAAAAATACAAAAAATATATCAATAAACAATTGTTTTTATATCCATAATAAAAAATTAACAAAAATAGAGATAGTAAGTAAGATATTTAAATCATGGGTTAAAATATATATTGAATCTTATATGTGAAAAATGGTCTTTTTTTAATCCATCATAAAAATCTTATTTATCCAATTGTAAATTCTAGAATATTAATTTTGCTTACATTTATTTGTTAGATAAATTTAAATGTTTCAAAATTTACAATAAAACATTATCTCATATTATTTTAATATCTCATATTATTATACTAAATTTAAATTGGATACTTAAAAAACATTTATTATAAATATATAAATATGGTTTGTCAATTTTAAATTGTAATTTTCTAAAACAAAATTATCAAATTAAAAAGCTATTTGATTGAGGACTTTATCAATCTCAAAAACGTAAACTCTTCTCTGTAGATTGAAAATTGATTTTTTTTTTTTTGTCTCTCAGTGAAATCTAATATAAATAGTTAGTTGATAGCATATTATAAATTGAAATTAGTACAAACCATACAGGTTTTAGTGACTTGGCATTTGAACAAATGAGGTAGTTTACCCATCTCTTTATATTGCAGCCTTGTAAATTTTGGAAATATTTTTGAATTCATGATAAATTTTAAGGAAATAAATTCGATAATATTTTTTTACATTTAAATATGGACAAGTTAAAATCTTTTCAATGGAGACTGCCGAGTCTAAATCTTATCTAACCCTAAAGAATGTTGTCTCCTACTACTGATTATTTACCATCCGATCTCTATTGATGGTGCTTATGTTGCTGGATGTGAGTGAAAATAAATACCAGATTATTTACCGTTCAATGTCTATTGCTAGTGCTTATGCTTATGCTGTGGGTGGAAATAAAAATCTACCTTTATTGGTGCAACAACAACTGAGTCATTAGGATCAATTGGATCTTAATAGTGATCAGCAGCCTATGTAATACTTGCAAACTCATAGTAAGCTCTAACAAAAAAAGAAATTGAAATGAATGGAATTTCCCCAAGAGTGTCCTCTCTGGACTAAAATAAAAAAGTGTGTTCTTTGGAAGGGTCAAATTCGAGAATATTTTTCTGAATTTAAAAATATACAAGTTAAAAAATTTTCCACCAAAATTTTATATTTCTATTTAACAAGTTAAAAATAACAAAGAGTTACCATTCACGGATTAATAAAAATGAATTTTCTTATTAAAATATTTTTGAAATATTTTAAAATCTAGATTAAAAAAATAATGTAGAATTTGCTAGAAGCCATCAGACATCATCTTCAACTTCAAATTAAAAAGGGTTCAGGAAAGTCCCAATTTTGAGAAATACTCAGAACCTTACACTAATGAAAAATACGATCTTTTGTTGTATTAACAGACTCTACCTTCTAAGTAAATTTTCCTAAGTGAGTAGAAGTAATCATCGTTGGGAGCACAATGACTTTCTTCCTTGCACAACACATTCCATCATCTTATCTCCCACCAAAATTGAATCATATCGCCCCTGGAAAAAACATTTTATCTGGATAGTCGCTGGAGAACAGTCCATGAATTTTTTGTGGTTGGGATACTTAGCTCTAGCACTTAGAAAAACAAGGTCTGAGATGAAGGCCTTGCTTTTCGAGAGCTTGAAAATAGCTATTGTCTCTTAGAAGAAGAAACTGGTGAACTGGTCCTCCTCCAACCTGCTAGGGATACTTTCCAGCCATGAGAAACTGGCAATACACCGGACAAAGGAACTAGATACATGCTTTTGAGCTCCGATAAATAGATTTTCTTACCATCTGTTGATTTCCCGTTTCCCTCATAAACGTTAAAATTTGAAATTGAGAGCAATGCATTCAGGCTGGCGCTGGATTGAAATTTTGAATTTGAGAGCATTTCCTTTAGGCGAGAGTTGATTGAAAATTTGAAAAATTATGATGGGTAGGTATCCGAATTTGAAATAAGGTGGGGGCATGGCATTAACTGCGACTGTGTGCTTCAGATGTGGCATCCACATGCATAGCATGCTTATGCATGGTGAATGGGGTTCGTTCATGCTTATGCATGGTGATGAATGGGGTTCGTTTTGTAGACTACGACTACGTTATTACGGCTGCCGGAAAAGATATGACCGCATGGTGTATGTATGTTTAGCGCCTGCTATGGGGTTGCATTAAATTCCCTATAGGAAGATGGATATTGCTTGCCTGCTAACTCCACCAATCATCCAATAATCAACGCATATGAATATTATTTATTAATTGATACCCAACCAACGACATATTCGAAAGATAGGAAGTTCCTTTGCTTAATTTTTCATTAATGATATTATAATTCGATGTATAACCAACTGTAGTTCTGAAACTGCAGTGGAAGCTATTGGCGCTATTAAAAGAAGGTTTGACATAAAAGATTAGATTTTGGATCCTTGTTATTTGATCCCGTGGAATGGAATTTGCTGTGATAATGGATCTTAAGCCATAAGAATTTCGAAAATGTACGTTTATATCTTTGATTTTTTTATAGTTAAATGCCAAATTTGAGATCATAAGAGATTACAATAATAATATTCTTTCTCTAGAAATTTTTCTGGAAGGAATCTGAGAGGATCAGTCCCTAAAGATATTGGGTACCTGACTGCATTAGTTACAGTGTAAGCAAAACTCTACTCTTCTCTCTGTATTATCCTATCTATTTTCTAATGTGAAAATGTTGTGGAATAAAGCAAGTACGCATTACCATTATAAAATGTTTCATGTTCAAGGTGTGGTGAAATTAGTTATCCGCTGATGGTTGAAATATTGGCAAGCATATCCTTTTAAAACTCGCACTATTACAAGCAATTATGAAAAATACAGTTTAAGGTGTGGCTTGATATAATTAGTTTTGACTCTCGAGTACTATATTGATGGAGGCATTATCAATCCCTGTTGCAATTAGCAAGTCACTTGCCAATAATCATCTCATTGGATCCTTGCCAAATTTTTCCCCGCTAACCATGTTAGAGAGATTGTAAGTACTTTCTTACAAACATAAATGCTCACTATGTTGTCTATTATTTATTTTAGAGACAGATTGATCGCCTTTTTACAAATATAACTGCGACCATTTCATTCTCTTGTTGTGCAAAAATCTACAAAACAACCTTTATTAAAGATAATGCTTACATTAATGCTATGTTCTAAGTTTGGGGACTGGCTTTGAGGTTTTGTAGGAAACTGTTGAGATATTCTCTCAACCTAAATCTTTAAGATTAGAATTAGTTGGATCTCACTAGCAAATATATATATATACGTATTGTATCTTGATGTGTTAAGGTGATATAAATCATTTTGTGTGTATCTCTGCTCTCATGAATTCAAATATGGTATCAGAGCTTGGTTGGGCTTAATCCCTCACGGGAGTGCCCAGGAGGATGTGAGAGTCTAAGTAACTGATTTTCTATACATAGGATATCCAAATCTATTGATGGCCAAGCAAAAGTACGCTGTGCTGGTGGGATGAAATTATCCCAACACAGAAAATGAACTTCACGGATGTGTAAACAATGTTATGAGGAAGGAACACAAGCTCATTCATCGCTTCGCCTTTGGTAAATAGAACATCAATCTCCTTATCGATACCGATGAAGTGTATGCAAATCCAGCAGGCGAAAAAATTCGTGCGGCTCTCCTCGCCATGGTTCGCTGTGCCAAATCCAGAGACGACACTCTTGCTTGCATGCATAACTCCTCTCTCTCTGATGAATGTATAGTCCCATGCGATTTTAATCTTCTTACAGGATTTGTTGGCTGGATCAAAAAGAGAAAATCGCAGTGTAAAATTTCGTGAGAAAAGGAGAGGCTGCTATTTAATATTTATGCTATTACAGGGCTTGCTGTGTGGAGTTGAATATTGTGTGGAGTTCACATGTTGTATATATTTTTAAATTAATGTAAGCATTGTTTGTTTGTTTGTAAAATTATGAAGAACCGATTAGGGAATAGAGTAGCATCTAAAAATAGTAGTTCTTGGTGTACTTCGATGCTATAGGAACACATGAGTGGTTTAAATATGTCTATATGTCTGTTCAAAGCTGAATATTATTGTTGTATTTCGATGCTTCAATATCATTAGTTACAGGTTACCTTGTGAGTTTGTAAGTATGTAGAAAGGTCAGTTGTTTAAATGATTGCTGAAAACATTTCATACTTAGATCGTTGTCCTATATAACTGTCGAAATTTTCTCTTCAGGGGAATTTTACAGATGGAAGTGTATTAATAAAATGGTTCAGTGTTGGGACTATCCTTCGAGAGGTTGAGAAGCATCAGTTCTACAAAGAACGTCAAAGATGGTCAGAAGGATGGATGTGGCCTAAACTAGGCCTCAAGACAAACTTTTCCGAGTTGCTGTAGAAGTAAATCCTTCTCTGTGGCCTAGAGTAGAAAGAGAATCTCCTTCTAGGACAAGTAACCACTCCGATGTCCAGCATTATCTTTTGAGATCACTGTGGCTAGGTCAGGAGGTCCCTTCTAGACCTCTCAGCCCTCTCAAATCCTCCTCCTCATATTGTTGTAGCAGCACCTTCCAACAACCTTGTAAATACAAACCCTTCATAAGAACTCTTCAGAATAATTACACTGTACCTGTTACTTTGAACATGAGGGCAGTGAGGTGGCTCTTCATGGAATTTTCCATTATTTGGTTAAGGAGGTGGAGAGCATATTTTACCATTTTATATGTCACCTTAAATGGCGAAACATATATGTGGTTTTGAAATATTATGAGATCTAGTAACAATACATAAAATTATAAGAGTGTGCCTCTCTGTTTTTTCCATGGAATGTGCCTCTCTGGTCACTAAGCTTAAGTAAGCCACAAGTAAGGTACTCTATATCTGTAATTAATGATCACATATCAAGGTTGTACTCATCTTCTACAATGTTAACAACTCATATCCAGTAAAGGTAATGGTTCGCATAAGCTTACTAGATCATGTAGAGTAACTACTTAGTTAGATTCATAGTATTCATTGGTCACTACTTAGCTACAGTCCAAGCAATACACCATGGAAGCTCTTCTTTCTATAAACTTGAAACCTCTACTAGTCTGTAATGATAGTGATTTGATTAGGTAAAGTAAGTAACACTTGTTTCTCTATAACTACCTACTAATGGTTCCATTGATATGGCTTACATTAGACTCAATACTCGATCTCTATTATTCCCATGGTTAATAAGTACTAGCTATATTAGTGAACACTATTTAGAATAGATAAGCTTTTATTATGTGAATTAAACACATTGGAAAGTAAATGATATGTTTCAATAAAGCTTACAAGTAGTAATAGCTTTGAATAGATGGGATTAGTACTAAGCAGCTTAGATATGATGAAGCTAGTAATCAAGCTATCAGTATAATGATCTCGGTATAAGTGTACGTAATACATACCTTACATAGGTAATCCTAGTCATATATGTTACAATGCTTAGACTAATTACTACTCTTCTGTATAAGTAGACAGAAGCTTATATCCATAATAAAGTAGAATCAATCATAATAGAGTAGAATCCATAACAAGTTGTCACAATGTTCATTACTGGCATACCATTAATGTGATAATAGCTGTCAAAATGAACAGCTATACATTACATTAACTGGGCTTTTAGGAGAATGATTTACAGGTTCCCCAGGGTATCCTAGGTGGCCTCTTATGTTGGCAGTTTTTGTCCTGGGCAACTGCATGCAAAATGTTTGTAGGGATATTCAGAACTCAAGTGTGACAATCCTGCATTGTACATCATTATGACTCAACCTTCACCTCAATTATTCACGTTATTGCTAAAACAAGGTCTTCATATACACCAAAATATATTTGATCTTAATTGTATTGTATGTTAGGATGGATGTGGCCTAAACTAGGCCTCAAGACAGATTTTTCAGAGTTGTTGTAGAAGAAAATCCTTCTCTGTGGCCTAGAGCAGAAAGAGAATATCATCTCTGTTTTTGCCTCTATTTTTTCCATGGAATGTGCCTCTTTGTTTTTGCCATGGAATGTGCCTCTCTGGTCACTAAGCTTAAGTAAGCCACAAGTAAGATATTGTATATCTGTAATTGGACTTACTCCAAAATTCAAATAGTAATTTTGTACTAAGTACTTCACAAACATCATTTCAAATATTTTACATGTGACTTGATCAAAGATGAGTCTCCACTAACCCTCCACCTACAACAATTTCATACACTTATATATGTCTAATACAATAAGTAGTGCACAATGTGTACGATTTCTGTTTGTCTCCTTTCTTTTGTGCGTGTGAGTATCTTCAATGGTATCTAACAATGCCCATATCAATAGAAAAGCAACTCACCAAGACTTATCTAGTTCATGCACCAAATCCAAGAACAACATGCTACCAGGAGAAGCATGCACAAGTTTATAAATACTAATTGGGATAACAATTACCATCTTCAAGTAGGTATTGGTATGTGGATTAACACGGATGCTAGTGGGATTGCTACAAAACTTGAGTAACAATTTAACCAATTACAACAAAATTAGTATTATTTCCCTTTACTATTGGAAATTAACAAAGATTTGACACATAACGTAACAATCCTAATCCCATCTTCCAGTATGTACTGGGATGTGGATTAACAAGGACGTTAGTGGGCTTGCCACAAAACCCGAATAAAAATTTAAGCAATCACTATTGAACTAGTATTATTTACCTTAATTGTTGGAAAATAAAAAAGTTCTTCCCCATAATGTAACAATCCTAATCCCATAACAAGGAAGACTGATAACACAGCATTAGAAAGTAAGCAAATTACATAAGGCATCAATGATTAAGAATGTATGTACAGATCAGCTATATTTAGTTGAGCAGTGATCTTAAACAAGTTGATAATCAGTAACTTACTAGTGAAGGAATTCAAATAGATGCACTTAAAAGAAGGTAAGTTTCAACTATGGGATACTCATCGTGTGATCTTTGGACCCAAAAGCTAACATAATATGTCCAGAAAAAACAACAGTATCTAGACAAAGAACTATGTCTGTGTGTCCTGGAAACTTGTATACACATGTCATGGATGGTCATAAATAAAGTAATTTTGGAGTAATTCCAATAACTTGAGGTTGGTTTGTAGTGAGAGGACTATTTGTAGGCCTGTCTAGCCTGTTAGGGAGGGCTCTTGTAACCTTTCCATTGATGCACTCTGCCTCCAATTGTTGTTCATGGACTAAATTATGTTATTGATCCATGTGTGCTTATCTAAGATTTCCCCCCTTTTGATAGCATCTTCAAGGTATATTTTGGATGGTTCACATTCATTATTAGCCTCCATAATTTGTATAAAATTCCTTGTTGACGAACCAAAAGTAGCAGATTGCAACTCCTGAAATATGAAATGTTTGGAGGTTTTTATTTTCTCTGTAAATAGTCCTGAAGTCGAACCTTTCCATTTTCAACAATTAGTATAGAAGAACTGCAGGGTGATTTATTAATAAAATGTTTGGCTAATGATAGTGAAGACCTTGTGGTATCCTTCTTACTAGCTCCCAGAATCGCCCTATACATTTTTTCTTCTTCTGCCTTCACCTTTTGCATAGATGATTCATGAGCTATCTTGTATTGTAGATCCACCTATTTTGGGCTGCAAAAACCTTCTTAGAATTCAACTGCTAAATTAAAAGTACTCATAAGCTGGTGGCTTGTATTTCTTTAATCCTTGAACAACAGCTTGTGAAAAATTGTTGTCTTAGAGCTATCTAGAAATTTCTATCCAAATGCTTCATAAGGATTGACATATAGTCCCTCCTTGTGCACATGTGAATGCTTCATCAAAACATATGTATAATTCTTTACACAGTATTTGTAGCTGCAAAAGGAAATCCTTGGGGAAATCTTTGTAGCCTTTGTAGCTCCAAAACCATGGTCACCAAAACAACAGAGAGTATGTTAGAAACACAATGCCCTTAATAGATACTGGCCGTATTGTGTACGGTTAACCAAGTGATTACAACAAGCTCTTGTATTACCAATAGTGAAATCACTATGATTATGTGTTTACTTACCGTATTGACATAATTTATTACATTCAACTCCTTGAACAAGTACAACTAATCTAAGCTATGTGTGCTAGTTTCACTAGTTAGAATAAGAGTTTGAACACATTGGTTTCATGCTAGTTTGATTGAATACGGAAACATATGTCATATAATCTCATTACTAGTACTCTAAGTATAATAGAGCTCACCTTTATTACATAATCAATGGTACTTGGAATATGATGATTATCATAGCTTGAACCACAGGGTAAGGGTAATAAAGCTTACTTACTTGATCTCTCCATAACTAGAGCTTATTGATTATGTCTATAACTAGAGCTTATTGATTATGTCTATACTTACTGGTCACTAAGATTAAGTAAGCCACAAGTAAGATATTGTATATCTCTAATTAATGATCACCTATCAAGGTTGTACTCATCTTCTACAATGGTGACAAATCATATCCAGTAAAGGTAATGGTTCGTATAAGCTTACCAGATCATGTAGACTAACTGCTTAGTTAGAGTCATAGTGTTCACTGGTCACTACTTAGATACAGTCCAAGCAATACAACATGGAAGCTCTTCTTTCTATAAACTTGAAACCTCTAATAGTCCAAAATGATAGTGATTTGATTAGGTAAAGTAAGTAATACTTGTTTCTCTATAACTACTTACTACTGGTTCCATTGATATGGCTTACATTAGACTCAATACTCTATCTCTATTATTCCCATGGTTAATAAGTACTAGCTATATTAGTGAACACTAGTTAGAATAGGTAAGCTTTTATTACATGAATTAAACACATTGGATAGTACATTATATGTTTCAATAAAGCTTACAAGGAGTAACAACTTTGAATAGATGGGATTAGTACTAAGCAACTTAGATATGATGAAGTTGGTAATCAAGCTATCAGTATAATGATCTCGGTATAAGTATACATAATACATACCTTACATAGGTAATCCTTGTCATATATGTTACAATGCTTAGACTAATTACTACTCTTCCATATAAGTGGACATAATATTATATCCTTAATAAATTAGAATCAATCATAATAGAGTAGAATCGATAACAAGTTGTCATAGTGTTCATTATTGGCATAGTTGGAGTCAATGAATCCCATTAATGTGGTAATAGTTGTAAAAATGAACAACTATACATTACATTAACTGGGCTTTTAGGACAATGATTTATAGATTCCCCAGGGTATCTTGGGTGGCCTCTCATGTTGGCAGCTTTTGTCCAGGGAAACTGCATGCAAAATGTTTGCAGGGATATTTAGAACTCCAATGTGATACTCCTGCATTGTACATCAGTATGACTCCACCTTCACCTCAATTATTCACGTTATTGCTACAGTAAGGTCTTCATATACACCAAAATATATTTGATCTTAAATGTATTGTATGTTAGGATGGATGTGGCCTAAACTAGGCCTCGAGATAGACTTTTCCGAGTTGTTGTAGAAGTAAATCCTTCTCTGTGGCTTAGAGCAGAAAGAGAATCTCCTTCTAGGACAAGTAACCACTCTGATTTCCAGCACTATATTTTGAGATCACTGTGGCTAGGACAGGAGGTCCCTTCTAGACCTCTCGTCGCTCTCAAATCCTCCTCCTTATACTGTTGTAGTAGCACCTTCCAACAACCTTGTAAATACAAACCCTTCATAAGAACTCTTCAGAGTCATTACATTGTTCATGTTACTTTGAACATGAGGGTAGTGAGGTGGCTCTTCATGGAATTTTCCATGATTTGGTTAAGGAGGTGGAGAGCATATTTTACCATTTTGTATGTCACCTTGAATGGGGAAACGGATCTATGGTTTTGAAATATTATGAGATCAGGTAACAACACAGAAAATTATAATAATGTGCCTCTCTGTTTTTTCCATTGAATGTGCCTCTCTGTTTTTGCCATGGAATGTGCCTCTCTATTTTTGCCATGGAATGTGCCTCTATGGTCACTAAGATTAAGTAAGCCACAAGTAAGATAATGTATATTTGTAATTGGACTTACTCCAAAATTCAAATAGTTATTTCTTACTAAGTATTTCACAAACATCATTGCAAATATTTTACATGTGACTTGCTCAAAGATGAGTCTCCACTAACCCTCCACCTACAACAATTTCATACACTTATATATGTCTAATAAAATAAGTAGTGAAAAATGTGTACAGTTTATGTTGTCTCCTTTCTTTTGTACATGTGAGTATCCGCAATGGTATCTAACAATTCCCATATCAACAAAAAAGCAACTCACCAAGACTTATCTAGTTCATGCACGGAATCCAAGAACAACATGCTACAAGTAGAAGCATGCAAAAGTTTAGAAATACCAATTGGGAGAACAATTACCATCTTTAAGTAGGTATTGGTATGTGGATTAACAAGGATGCTAGTGGGATTGCTACAAAACTTGAATAACAATTTAACCAATTACAACGGAATTAGTATTATTTCCATTTACTATTGGAAATTAACAAAGATATGCAACATAACGTAACAATCCTAATGCCATATTCCAATATGTATTGGGATGTGGATTAACAAGGACGTTAGCGGGCTTGCTACAAAACCTGAATTACAATTTAAGCAATCACTATTGAACCAATATTATTTACCTTGACTGTTGGAAGATAACAAATTTCTTCCCCATAATGTAACAGTCCTAATCACATAACAAGGAAGACTGATAACATGGCATTTGAAAGTGAGAAAATTACATAAGGCATCAATGATAAAGAATGTATGTACATATCAACTATATTTAGTTGAGCAGTGATCTTAAACAAGTTGATAATCAGTGATTTACTAGTGAAGGCATTCAAACAGATGCACTTAAAAGAAGGTAAGTTCCAACTATGGGATACTCACCGTGTGATCTTTGGACCCAGAAGCTAATAGAACATGTCCAAAAAAAAAAACAGTATTTAGACAAAGAACTATGTCTGTGTATCCTGGCAACTCGTATACACATTTCATGGATGAAAGGTCATACATAAATTAATTTTGGAGTAAGTCCAATAACTTGAGGTTGGTTTGTAGTAAGACGACTATTTGTAGGCCTGTTTGGCCTGTTAGGGAAGGATCCTATAACCTTTCCATTGATGCATTCTACCTCCAATTGTTGTTCATGGAGTGAATTATCTTATTGATCCATTAGATTTTCAGTCCAACCATGGAATGTGCCTCTCTGTTTTTTGAAAAAAAATGGGGTACGAAAGCACTCCGAAATCAACAATGCCTTATGGTGGGGGGATTTAATAGGACAAATGATAGCCAACATAAATGATAAGTGGAAGAGGATGAACAGTGGAACAGTTGGATATTGAAGAACATCTCAAGGAGGGAAAATCAGATTCAGGAACTGGACGAAACTGAGGCCGATAGAGTCCAGCCCATGGAGATACGATTAGCTGTCTGAGAAAAGAAAAGGATGGTGGTAGAATAGCTACAAAGTATAAATTGGTGAGAGAGGCCATGGAGAGAAAAGAAGCAGAGAGTATATAGTGAGGTCAAAGAGTTTGATGAAACATCTTTGTGTTTCAAATATTCTGTAGAACTTTCTGTAGTGTGAGTTAATATACTGATTGAATCTAGAGTTGAATACTATACCTGTGAAGTTTATTGTATTCAGAAATATTCTGAAATTAACACAAAGATAGAATTTTGCTCCCAATTTTTGTATAGATGCATTCTTTGCACTTTTATTCTAATAAATTTTGAAGAAGGATTTTGCTATGTAACTCTGTATGGCTCAGTGACTGATATTTGTGGCATGTGGAGTCCGTTTTCTCAGATGCATTCTTTGCACTTTTATTCTAATAAATTTTGAAGAAGGCTTTTGCTGTGTAACTCTGTATGGCTTAGTGACTGATATTTGTGGCATGTGGAGTCCAGTTTCTCCCTCCTTCAACCACAAAAATTCTTAGGTATATTGTATGAGGTGTTTCACTCTTGCAGTAGAAAAAAGGAATTCTTAGTAAAATCCTGTTGCCTTATTCCATGAAGTATTTCCCTCCCTGGCTTCTCTTCGTCCTTGAACTTCCCATATTGCCTCTACCATTCTCCTTTGATAAGTTATGAGTGACTTTCGTTTCTTCAATGTTTCGTCTAATCCAATCTTTCTTCTTTGAATAGAAATGTTCTTATTATCACACAGAATCGGCCCCTAGGGAGTCAGTCCCCACTGGGTTTGGAATCTTAGGTTGGCTTTCACTAACCACAGAAATGAAACTATCAATTCCAACCTCCAGATTAGTGCTTTTTGTTGAAAATGCAGCAAGATGATGGAGCTTAGTGAAATGAAGTCGCCTTCACTAAGTGGGCCCGCACGCGAATTCTGGCGCAAAGTCTATTTTTAGACTATGTCTATTTCTAGACATATGGAGCATGGTCCAGGGGTTGCAGTATGTTATTCTTGGAGTATTGGTCATGTTGGTAAAAATAGATGGGACTTTATTTTTGTGACCTATAGGTCGAAAGGTCGAAGTCTATTTTTAGACTGCCTATCCTAAAAATAGGGAAGTCAAATATTATTTACCCTTAATAATATTTGGACTCTAAACAACAGTTTACTCTCTTGGAGCACTTCAGTTCGAGCCTTGGAAGTGGCTCATGCATCTGACAGAGGAATTATGCTATTCCCAAGGGTTTGATGGCATCATGCATGGTTGACTTCAGTTAGGACTTCAGTGGCAGAATTTTGGTGGAGTTAATGAGACAGATAGTGGAGTTGTGTTCTGTTTATTTTAGTTGAACTAGTTGAGATTAGTTTAAATAGCTAATCAATTAGTTATGAGTGGAGTGAATTAAATATTATTTAATTCATTAATTAGTAACTCATTATTCAACTAAAGAACACATCAGTTCACTACAGTGCATGATCAGTTCAGTGGAGACTAGTGAAAGAGGTAGATGAAAGGGTGGAGTTAGCTATCAGTGGCGACATCAGTTGTGCATGAGATTTGCACCACACTTGGAGGAATTTCCCATGATGATTGTGCTTTCAAGCCAATGAGATTTGAACCTTGGATCTCTATATAGACAAGCATGGATTGCGCAATAGAGGCAAGGCAATTGGCGGTGAGTTTTGAACCAGTAACCTGTTCAAAACTGACCTAGTTTGTGTGTAACTTCATGAGAAAGTACTGAGTACTTGTGAGGAGTATTGTACTGATTTTGTTACATGATTTCTCCATTATAATATACACAATAGCTGTGGGGTTTTCAGCTATAATATTTCCCCATACATACTGTGTTAATGTGTATGATGATTTGATGTGTTATCGCTTGATTTTATTTCAGCATGTGTGATGATATGCGTGGAAGAGATTATGTGTTGCATATAAGTTCGAATTGTATGTGATCAGGATAGTATCAGTGGATAATTAATCATTATTCAGCAAATTTCTACATGGTATCAGAGGTATTGAAGCAGAGATTGATCATCACAGTGATTACAAACTTATTTCGGTAGACAGAGTCTGCATGCGGGCCAGGTAGCCTCCGGATTCATCTTTCTTCGGAAAGTGAAAGGTCTGATAAATGCCCCTTGCAGTCAATCTCTTTGCTAGAAATAATTTGTTCTCACAGATCTAGAGTGGCTGAGCTTTGAGGTGGAATTCGAAATTTTGCAGCAGTTTTGTTTTCTTGGTGCCGGTGTTGAAAATGTCTTTCAACGGTTTGTGACTCGAATATGCTCTTGAAGGCAGTTCGAATTATGTTTCATGGAAGGATCGCATGGAGGCAGTATTAGAAGATAATGGTCTGAAGGAGTTCGTAGATACAGATGTCCAAAAGCCCACTGATCCTGCTGAAGTCGAAGCATGGAAAAAGAAGATGGCGAAGTGTCGAAGGATCCTGTTGGAGGGCGTCAAGGATCATATTGTATCCAGCCTGCATGGAAAGGCTACTCCATATTTAATGTGGAAAGCCTTGACGGATCTATTCCAGAGTAAGAGCGACCAAAGGAAGCTGGCGCTCAAAGATAAGCTCAGGAGCATCAAGATGGAGAAGGGCGACAGTATCGCCAAATACCTCACTAAGTTCACTCAGTGCAGAGATGAGCTGGGAAGTGTGGGGGTGGTTGTCGAAGAGAGGACATGGTCGACCTGGCTCTCCTTGGTCTTCCGAAGGCTTGGCACTCATATCAAGATAGTGTCAATGGTCGGGAGAAGCTATCGGGATGGGAGCGCCTTTGGGCGGATCTCATGCAGGAGGAGATAAGGAGGAATACTCGAGATGGATCTTCATCAAAGGGAGCTGATGAAGAAAACTGCGCTTTGGTTGCCAAAGAAAAGAAAGGGAAGGGTAAGAAAACCTCTCATTCTGGTGCAAAGGGCAAGAAGCAGGATATGGCAAAAGTGAATTGTTTTCACTGCCATGATCACGGACATTATGCTACCAATTGTCCAAAGAAGAAGAAGAAAAAGCAAGCGGGAAGATTTGCATATGGAGAAGCTTTGGCTTCACAGTTTGAGCTTGAATTTTCACTGATCGCATGCTTGGTTTCAAGTGTGATGGGATCGGTGTGGTTCTTGGACAGCGGTGCGTCATTTCATATGATGGGAGATCGGGATTTGTTCTTAGATCTGGAGGACAAAGATTTGGGTGTGCACATCGAGATGGGCGATGATGGTAGATACAGTGCGACTGGTATCGGTACCATATCCTTTCAGAGGGAGTCTGGTAAACCCTTTGTACTGAAGGATGTCATGCATGTACCTGGATTGAAGAAGAACTTGATCTCTGTGGCGATGTTGGAGGATAAGGGGTATGATGTGGTCTTCAGCGAAGGAAAAGCCTTCCTGCACAGTAAGACTACTGGAGAGACTCGGAAGATAGGGGTTCGAACCAAGAACCTTTATCAGTTGCAGGTAGATGGCTGTGCAGCTATGGCATGCAAGGCGGGAGAAGTGGTGAGCCGGGATGATGAGGGTGAACTGTGGCACAGGAGATTGGGCCACCTTCACCATGGAGCTTTGAAGATTCTACAGCAGATTTCTACTGGGCTTCCTAAGGGCACCCTTGCGCAGTCAGATCAGTGAAAGGGGTGTACTTTAGGGAAGTATGTGAAAGCCACCTTTCACGAGAAGGATAGTCGCGCCACGACGATCCTTGAGAGAGTTCACACAGACGTGTGTGGTCCTTTCTCAGTTGCTTCGACAGCAAAGCACAGGTATTATGTGATCTTTCTTGATGATTTCTCTCGAAAGTGCTGGATCTTCTTCATGCAGAAGAAGAGCGATACATTCGCGAAGTTCTGTGAGTTTAAAGCACTGGTCGAGAAGGAGTCGGGGAAGAAGGTGATTGCTCTAAGGAGTGATAACGGTGGTGAATTCATCTCGGCTGAATTCAAGGAGTTCTGCACCGCAGAAGGGATTCGGAGAGAGCTCATCGCACCCCATAACCCACAGCAGAACGGGGTGGCTGAGCGAAAGAACAGAACGATCGTGGGTGCTGCACGGGCGATGTTGCATGATCAGGGCCTACCCCTTCACTTGTGGGCCGAGGCATGCAATACAGCAGTGTATGTGCAGAACCGTTGTCCTCACAAGATTCTTGGCATGAGTACACCGGAGGAGGCTTATTCTGGCAAGAGGCCTGACATTTCCCATTTGCGGATTTTTGGTTCTCCTATCTACATGCATGTGACGAAGGATGCCAGAAAGAAGCTAGATCCGACCGCAGAGGTTGGAATATTTGTGGGGTACACTGATACACCTCACAACTATCGGGTGTATTTGTTAGACAGTCGCAAGACTGTTGTGCGATGGGATATCAAGTTTCAGGAGGAGAAAGCCATGTAGTGTTCGCTTGAGAGGGAGCTACACTTGCATGCAGATGAGGAGCTGTTAGTTCCTAAGGAGGAGCTTCTGGATGTGGATCAGCCACAAGAGGAATTTCAGGAGGTGGAAGAAACCACCCATGCAGCACCAACCATCAGAAGGAGCATGCACACTACAGAAGCTGAGCGACTGGCTCGAGATGCAGAGAAGGTTGTAGGACCACCTACAGCACAGCGCAGGCAGAGGGAGTCACCGGATCGGTACACTGGATACATGGCTCTTGTCGGTCAATGTGTTGTGACGGAGCCATCCTCGTTTGAGGAAGCTGTGGAGGAACCCACATGGGTTGATGCCATGATCGAAGAATATGATTCGATCGTCAGGAACAGTGCATGGGAGATTGTCCCAAGACCGGTGGGGAAATCAGTGGTGGGTTCACGATGGATCTACAAAGTGAAGCAGGCGACTGACGGGAGTGTGGAGAAGTACAAGGCGAGATTTGTTGCCCGTAGCTTTTCACAGATCGAGGGGATTGGCTATGAGGAGACTTTTGCACCTGTCGCAAGGTACTCTTCCATACGGATGATCCTTGCTCTCTCAGTGCAGATGGGGTGGCACATTCATCAGATGGATGTGAAGACTGCGTTCCTCAATGGAGTTATTGAGGAGGAGGTGTACATAGACCAGCCTGAAGGTTTTGAGATCTTCAGCAGTGAGTCGTATGTGTGCCGACTCAAGAGAGCACTGTACGGGCTGAAGCAAGCACCTCGTGCTTGGTACACTCGAATAGACAGCTACTTCACCGGGCTTGGATTCTCCAAGGGTGAGGCGGATCCTAACCTGTACTAGATTTTGGTGGAGGGGAAGTTGTTGATCATCGTACTGTATGTAGATGACCTAATTTTGACTGGCGATGAGCAGTTGATACTTTCATGCAAGGAGGATCTTGCACGAGAGTTTGAGATGAAGGACTTGGGCATCCTTCATTATTTCCTGGGATTGGAGATTTGGCAGCGCAGCGGAGGATTGTTTGTTTCTCAGGGCAAGTATGCCCGGGAGATTCTGGAGAGGTTCAACATGCAAGGCTGCAAGCCTGTTGACACTCCTCTTCCCGGTGGTTGGAGGAAGGAGGATGCTACTTCAGCGGAGGTAGTGGATGCCACTGTCTATCGACAGTTGGTGGGGTCGCTTATGTATCTGGTCAATACACGACCCGATATATGCTATGCAGTTAACCAGCTTTCGCAAGTTATGGTTAAGCCTACCAAGCTCTTTTGGAAGGCAGGAAAGCATGTATTGTGCTATATTAGAGGCACATCAGGATATGGTCTATGGTACAGACAGGAGGATGGAGCGAAGCTTTCTGGCTTCACTGATGCAGATTGGGCAGGGAGTCCAACGGACCGGAAGAGCACTTCTGGAGGAGTTTTCAGCATTGGGTCGACAGCAGTTTCCTGGTACAGCAGGAAGCAGAGATCCGTGGCACTCAGTTCAGCAGAGGCCGAGTACATGGCAGCAAGCTTGGCCGCATGTGAGGCTATTTGGATGAGGAAGATCCTCGCAGGTTTGTTCAGGTTGCATTTGGAGCCTACAGTGATCTACTGTGATAACCAGAGCTGCATCAAGCTCTCGGCTAATCCAGTATTTCATGATAGGTCCAAACACATCGACATTAGGTACCATCATATCAGAGATTGTGTTCAGCGGAGAATCATGATGCTTTCATATGTTCCCACGGAGGATCAGGATGCCGACATCTTGACGAAGGCACTCACCAGGAGCAAGTTCGAATTCCACAGAGGCAGGATAGGGGTTGAAGATAATCCATATCTTGCTGAGAGGGAGTGTTTAAAATGTAGCAAGATGATGGAGCTTAATGAAATGAAGTCGCCTTCACTAAGTGGGCCCGCAAGCGAATTCTGGCGCAAAGTCTATTTTTAGACTATGTCTATTTTTAGACATATGGAGCATGGTCCAGGGGTTGCAGTATGTTATTCTTGGAGTATTGGTCATGTTGGTAAAAATATATGGGACTATATTTTTGTGACCTATAGGTTGATAGGTCGAAGTCTATTTTTAGACTGCCTATCCTAAAAATAGGGAAGTCAAATATTATTTACCCTTAATAATATTTGGACTCTAAACATCAGTTTACTCTCTTGGAGCACTTCAGTTCGAGCCTTGGAAGTGGCTCATGCATCTGACAGAGGAATTACGCTATTCCCAAGGTTTTTATGGCATCATGCATGGTTGACTTCAGTTAGGACATCAGTGGCAGAAGTTTGGTGGAGTTAATGAGACAGCTAGTGGAGTTGTGTTCTGTTTATTTTAGTTGAACTAGTTGAGATTAGTTTAACTAGCTAATCAATTAGTTATGAGTGGAGTGAATTAAATATTATTTAATTAATTAATTATTAACTCATTATTCAACTCAAGAACACATCAGTTCACTATAGTGCATGATCAGTTCAGTGGAGACCAGTGAAAGAGGTAGATGAAAGGGTGGAGTTAGCTATCAGTGGCGACATCAGTTGTGCATGAGATTTGCACCACACTTGGAGGAATTTCCCATGATGATTGCGCTGTCAAGCCAAGGAGATTCGAACCTTGGATCTCTATATAGATAGGCATGGATTGCGCAATAGAGGCAAGGCAATTGGCGGTGAGTTTTGAACCAGTAACCTGTTCGAAACTGAGCTAGTTTGTGTGTAACTTCATGAGAAAGTACTGAGTACTTGTGAGGAGTATTGTACTGATTTTGTTACATGATTTCTCCATTATAATATACACAATAGCTGCAGGGTTTTCAGCTATAAGCTTTCCCCATACATACTGTGTTAATGTGTATGATGATTTGATGTGTTATCACTTGATTTTATTTCCGCATGTGTGATGATCTGAGTGGAAGAGGTTATGTGTTGCATATAAATTCGAATTGTATGTGATCAGGATAGTCTTGGTGGATAATTAATCATTATTCAGCGAATTTCTACACTTGTGAATTTGGGGTGGGGGTGTTCTTGATGTAGTCTTTTTGATTCAAAGTCTAAATACTTGCAACAAAATGCCTAAAATATTTAAAATCAAATGCAAATTCACAACTAAAGATTGCAGGTTACTAAGAAATTTCTTCAAATATGTGAAATAGTATCTCAATTCCAGCACATAAATTGGTAAAAATATTCCTAAATCTCAGTACTAACTGGTGCCAGTGGGTTATGGAGAATATAGAAAGAAGAAAAGCAACAAAGAAATTCCAAATCTAATCTGGCTGATTAAAGAATCCTATCTCTGAAACATTAAAGCAAAGAGGGGAATCAACTGATTGAATTCTCACAGTAAATTATCTTCTATAAACCAGAAAAATAAACTTCTTTTACTCGGAGACCACAAGAGTACATGGTTTTGATCCTATTTTAGATACAAACTTTCCCTTAAGAAACCGAAGGAGATGTAGCTTTAATAGTCACTCATTAAGACACCGGTGAAATATGAAGGACATAATGTAGCCTTTATAATCAGAACATGGATGAGGAAAGATAGAAGAGAAATTTATGTAGGTGGACTTGATGCACTGGTAATTTGAAGTGCTTGCCCTTTCCTCTACCTATGTTTGATGCAACTTCTAATCTTAACTGTATGTGCTTAACTTGCAGTACCCTTTCTTCTACAAGAAGAGATACTGCTCAAGGTAAATCATATATATTGAATCAAAATCTTTCTAAATTTGTGCTTGAAAGAGACTCAAGATTCATCTGATATGCAGTTACTTCATATATATGTGAATTTCTTGAAGACTTAATTTTGTCTCCAAAAGGCAGAGCTAGTCTCCTTGGAAATAACTCTAAACTTGAGTAAAATATGTGTTGTCTTTAGCATATGTGCAAGCCTTAAAATCTCCCTTTGAAAATATGCTAGGCTAATTAAGAGCACTGTTATTGGATAAATTCAAGATTTCTTTTCCTATTTTTATAAGGTTTATTTTATACACAAAAGTAGCAATTAATTCATAAGAAGAATCGTGCCATCTTGAGCCTAATCTCTCCTAGAAAGTGTTGAAAATTGTAATTAGGTTTGGTCTTCATAAATGTAATTGAGTCTCTATGCAATGTACTTGTCAAAAGAATAAAGAAAATAAATCTTATTATTATTACAATGACTTATTCAGAACTCCAGTGTGATACTCCTACATTGTACATTAGTATGACTCCAAAACCAACATATAATTAAACATCAAACTTGAGGTTGGTTTGTAGTGAGACGACTATTTGTAGGCCTGTTTGGCCTGTTAGGGAGGGCTCCTGTAACCTTGCAATTGATGCATTCTATCTCCTATTGCTGTTCATGGATAGAATTATCTTATTGATCTATGGGTTCTTATCTAAGATTCCCCCCCTTTTGATAGCAACTTCAAGGTATATTTTGGATGGTTCACATTCATGATTAGCCTCCATAATTTATATGATGAGCTTTCAGGCTGTGGAATTGGAGAGGATAGACTGCCTAGATTTGAAGTCATTTTGTGTAGGGTCATGAAGCCAAACTACAAATTAGCTGTGTGGGCAGGGGATGGGGGTTATTCCCTTCAAGAAAATTAGCAACATGAATTGTACAACTCTAGGCAACATGAAATGGCTTCCAACAATAATAACATGTTCATTTATTTTTTGTGCTAGCCTTTCCTTCCTTGCTTTTTGAAAGTGTAGTGAAGAAGGTCTTCTCTGTGCGTGTCCCTTAGCCAGAGAAAAACCATGAGCAGCTTCATAATAAGCCATGTATTCTCAGAGAAACTGACTTCAGTGATTCATCCATGGTGGATCTCAGAAGATGTGGCACCTAGGAGTTCTCTTACATACCGATAGCCCTGCAACTTACTGTGATGATGTATTGATCATTTTATTTTACTTGAATGTAAAAGACAACATCAATAGATGAATAATTCTTTTGAGAATTTAACCATCTGATATCATTCCAGGTATTTCATAACTTCCTCTTAAGGTGATGATGATATCATCTGAACTTCAAAAGTCAACTCCCTCTTTTCATCAATTTGAAATAGGTCACTGGCTTTGTGTACGGTGTAGCACTAGAAAATCCCCACTACATGTTTGAAACTAGCTAAAAGGAATAAAAAACAAAGCTACTCCTGTGGCAATGAAAGAGATAAGCAGAAAATCTATTACAAGCAAGATCTTCTTCGTAATAAGTGCAGCACACTATAGGATGTCCTGATCATATAATTATTGTATGGAATATGGGGTAAAAAAAATTGTATGGATTACTCATCTTAAATTCCACTAAAAAATTTACCCACCAACAATGCAATAAGGAAAAAATTATTAACAATGTTTTATTTCTATTGCGGACTCAAGTTAAATGGGCACTAACTTTTAAGTTTACAAAGTGCATACATATTCATTGTAGTTTTAGACAGCCCTGTGATTAGATCCACCTTTACTATTACCACCGATACCATTAGGATCAGGCTTGTGAATTTCCCCTTCACTTCTGGAAGGAAGACGTTGTGGGAGAAATCAACAACCCTCTGTGCAGATATCTAGGCTCATATAGAAAAAACAGGGGAGGTTTATTCACGTGTGCTATATTGTGTTGGCCTAAGATGAAATAACTATTTGTTGGACATAATAATTTCTATCTCAAGGGCTTCCCATGGACTCAAAATATGGACTATTAAAACATCCCTTTCAAGTGCAAGATCTGCAATGGCTTAGGCCATTTTATGGCAACTTACCCCAAAAGAATCCCTAAACTTGAAGTACAAAATATGTTCCTCCAACTGTTGGATGCACTTCTATAAGGGGGTTGACATAGATCTTTCTACAAGAAGATCTGATGATTAAAGTTCAGAAGTATATGCCTTATCAAGCTTGGCATATAATTCATCTCTTTTCACTGTCTCAAATTCTATGATAATTTCGGTTCCTTTTATAGATGTAGTTCCTCCAATTTCACATAAATATTCTTGATTATGCTCTCCTCTTTGATGGCTAATTCCCTTAGATGTTGAAGGAGGATTCTGAAATAATGGTTTGCAGATTTGATTTGAAGCCACTATGATTTATTGAGCCCAACTTTGACATATTCCCAAACTGGAATTATAATAGTCCCTTGCTTGATGGAAACTTGGATACATTCCTTGTGATTGCATTCCTTCTCTTGGCAATTCTACCTAGGAAACCCCAGAACTGGTCTGCATGGTTGGTTTAGCCAGCTCTATTCTATTTTTGATAACCCTGCCACCATTAGAAACACAAATAACATATTTATAGGTATTGATTTGTTATTAATGCAATAACTTTTTTATCTATCAATTTCTGCATTTATTGGGGCAGTTTGCTATTTTATTGAGCAGAGTTTAGAGTCTAGACTGTCTCTAAAGTCATATTTTTCTCATCAGCAAATATCTTATCCTTATCCTTGCAAAAACAAACCAGGTAATGGATTTCAATAATAGAATATTGTGAATTATTTTTTCTTAAAATGGTAGCCCAACTGTACTATAAAATTCTTGCTTCATTTCTTTGATGAGATGGTTGATGACTTTACTACGATAGTGCATATTTCATGGTTTTTTTTTTTTTTTTTAAAACTGGTCTACCATTCTAACCACGTTTTCATTTTTGTTTGAATGGGTTGATGATTTCTCTATCATTTTGCTTCTGCTCTGTAAAAGAATGACCTTTATCCATAACAACTAATTACTTTGAGATGAGCTATTTTGACATGCAATCTTCTTTGTTGTCTTTGCTAGTTTTGTGGGACTTAATCAGTAAATGCCAAGATTCAGTATAGTTTTTAACCAAGACTTGGAAGGTCGGCTGGCTCATTAAACTGTAGCTTCATCACTCCAACTCAGAGTTTTTAATAACCATGTATGCAATTTTAGGGTAGGTTCATTTCTGTTTGGGAAAGACACATGAGATGGATAATATTGTATGCATGGGAACATCATACATTTTTCTCATGGAAGGCTACAAAGCCAAAAAACTGCCACAGTGACTTGTATTTTACCAAAAACAAGATAAATGTAATGGCATTGATACACAACGAAGTTGTAAATATCCAATACACCAAGTTGGATATCATGGGCATTAAACCATTTCTTGTGTTCAACATCCCTTTTAAGTTTTTAGCCTATTGTTTTGAATACACTTTCAGAAAAGTTGGAGATATTACAAAGTGGAAGTTCAGAAGAGATAGCCATAGGGGTATACTCTGTCTTTCGAATAGCTCAGGGAATCCATAAGGACATACTGTTAAACCAATCCCTAAGAAAAACTCCAATAGATGATTAAATTCACAGCCCTCGAAGAAACTTTCGAAGGCACTATCCTCAACCCTCATTGTTTTTGGAAAGAACAGTCCACAACTCTCACAACAGTTTTGGTAATTTAGAGTTTAACACTTTGGTATATTGGGCAACATTATAAGATTTCATGGTTTCCCATCATAGGATAATTGCAAAAATGTTTGGAATCTCACCAAAATGCACAATGTGCATGAGAGGAGACTCTGAATTTGCTGATTTGATATTGAATTGGTTTGACTCAAGATTTCAATTGTGACACACCAAGCACTCCACCTCTGGAACTATTCTAGGAGAAGAAAAGGTCATGTTACAAGCATTGTTCAAACTTCATGACATAAATTCTTTACCTACCTAATCTAGTTCTGCTTTGACAGTTCCTTGGGGTACTAAACTCAGTTTAGCTCCCCAAATTTAGCCAAACAGTCAGGGTTCTCTCCAGAATTTCTGTCCTTCAACCTTGGATGGTAAGAAAGTGGGGCAACCTTGGATGGAAAAAAAGTGGGGTTTCTTTGCTCCCACACTTCCCTAGTATCAACAGCTAGGCCCCCTCAGCCCTAGTTAGCCCCCAGATGACATCATTAGCCATTTTAAAATGTTTAACACCCATGTCTTGGCCATCAAGACCAACAGCCAATGCATCCAACTCGAACTGCCCCAAGTGGCCTGCCATTAATTCTGCCACAACAGTAAAAATGTACTGCAAGATAGTAGCAGCTATAGTGGGAGCTGCAAGCTTCCATTGGGCCTTGCACTCAGACCAGGTTGTCCTGCTCAATTCTTTGTGCCTGTGACTGCTATCTGAGGTGGGCATTAAGCTGTCAAGCTGCACGTACTCGTGAACTCCAAACTCGTTGTTGTGTTAATTGGAAGGATTCTAAACATTTGGGTACCTACCTTAACATCATCATGATTTTATGTACAAAACGTTAGTCACAGCTGGTGCACTTTATTGGATGCCTTTGCAACTCTTTTCATGGGCTATTTCAGTGGTGTAGATGATGATCTAGGGTGAAACATTGATTTTTGTCATAGATCAAATTTGGGCACTCTCTTTGAATGCTCTTCTGACATTTACCTTATGTTCATGTTCATCCTTGCTTGAAGAGGGCACTGCCACAGTTGGTATTTTAGCTTGTTTCTATCAAAAAAACCACCATGATTTCACAAAGCCAAAAAACTGCCACAATGACTTATCTTTTACCAAAAACAAGATAAATGTAATCGCATTGTTACACAACGAAGTTGAAAATGTCCAATACACCAAGTTGGATATCATGGGCATTAAACCATTTCTTGTGCTCAACATCCCTTTTAAGTTTTTAGCCTATTGTTTTGAATACACTTTCAGAAAAGTTGCAGATCTTACAAAGTGGAAGTTCAGAAGAGATAGCCATAGGGGTATACTCTGTCTTTTGAATAGCTTAGGGCATCCAAAAGGACATACTGTTAAACCAATCCCTAAGAAAAACTCCAACACGTGATTAATTTCACAGCGCTCGACGAAACTTTCGGAGGCACTATCCTCAACCCTCATTTTTTTTGGATATAACAGTCCACAACTCTCACAACATTTTTGGCAATTTAGAGTTTAACATTTTGGTATATTGGGCAACACTATACGATTTCATGGTTTCCCATCATAGGATAATTGCAAAAATGTTTGGAATCTCACCAAATGCACAATGTGCATGAGAGGAAACTCCGAATTTGTTGATTTGATATTGAGTTGGTTTGACTCAAGAGTTCAATTATGACAAACCAAGCACTCCACCTCTTGAATTGCTCTAGGAGAAGAAGAGATCATGTTACAAGCATTGTTCAAACTTCATGACAGAAAAGCTTTACCTACCTAAGCTAGTTCTGCTTTGACAGTTCCTCGGGGTACCAAACTCAGTTTAGCTCCCCAGATTCGGCCAAACAGTCAAGGTTCTCTCCAAAATTTTTGTCCTTCAACCTTGGATGGTAAGAAAGTGGGGCAACCTTGGATGGAAAAAATGTGGGGTTGCTTTGCTCCCACACTTCCCCAGTATCAACAACCAGGCCCCCTTAGCCCTAGTTAGCCCCCAGATGACATCATCAGCCATTTTACAATGGTCAACACCCCTGCCTCGGCCATCAAGACTAGCAGCCAATGTAGCCAACTCGAACTGCCCCAAGTGGACTGCTATCAATTCTATCACAATAGTAAACATGTACTGCAAGACAGTAGTAGCTATAGTGGGAGCTGCAAGCTTCCATTGGGCCCTGCACTTGGACTAGGTTTTCCTGCTCAATTATTTGTGCCTGTGACTGCTATCTGAGGTGGGCATTAAGCTGTCAAGTTGCACGTACTCATGAACTCTGAACTCATTGTTGTGTTCATTGGAAGGATTATGAACATTTGGGTACCTACCTTAACATCATCATGATTTTACGTACAAAACATTAGTCACAATTGGTGCACTTTAATGGATGCCTTTGCAACTCTTTTCATGGGCTATTTCAGTGGTGTAGATGTTGATCTAGGGTGAAACTTTGATTGTTGTTATAGATCAGATTTGGGCACTCCCTTTGAATTTTCTTTTGACATTTATCTTATGTTCATCCTTGCTTGAAGAGGGCGCTGCCACAGGTGGTATTTTAGCCTGTTTCTATACCAAAAAAACCACCATGATTTCACGAAATATTTAAGAGCAACTGAGATAGGTTCAAGAGGCATTTTTGTTTAATCATCAGAGGAGAAGAAACAATAATGGATTTATCCTATTGGTTTTAAATATTCTGAGTAGAAATCATGGGTGTATCATATTTGAATTGAATTAATGTGTATTGATGAATTTAAATCATTTCTTTTAGATTGATGGATTATCTCATAACTCTTGATGAATTACTTTTAACTCTTAAATGTATCTTAGGAGAGAGGAAATAGTTTGAGATTCTATGCAATCTATTTTTCTCTAAGAATTTTTTATTTATTTATTACACTATTTAATTTAATTGAAAGCCTTTGAGACCACATATTTATATGTTATGAGACTTATATGAGTAAGATTATTTGTTGAATTTTTTTAGGTTTCGGTGTAAAACATGAACAACCCTGAATATGGCACATATGAATGGTGGAAAATGGATGTCTATTGCTCATGCAATCGCTACTATGGTATAAGACGCCAAAAACGACATGTTGAGAGGGACCATTTATCATTAAATGGTCCCATGCAAGGTTTTTTGGAGAATGATGAAGAAATGAATATGGAAATGTCCGCAAGAATTGAAAATAATGATTTAACAATTGGAAGTGGTAATGGTTTACCCAACATCATTGGTGAAGATAATTTTAATCATAGCCCCAATAATGACATTATACATAACGATTACATGGATGGTTCTAATGATGACCATGCACATGTAGAAGAACAAATAACTATTGAATCCAATGCAAGAGAAATTCTAGATTCAATTAATGTACACGCTGATGGACAACCTCATGATAATGATATTCTACATATGGAAAGGACACCACTATACCCTGGTGCACAATGCTCCATATTTCAAGCTGTTTTACCCCTTCTTAACTTAAAATTTGTCCATGGACGGACAAACAATAGTTTCACTGATCTTCTACAGTAAGTGTTTTTATACAAAATGGGTATTTCAAGTTTTTTTTAATATATGTTTCCAAAAATATAACTCCACTCTAAGCTATATCTTATCATTGTTGGTGGTACTATCACAGGTTTTTATCAGGTCTACTCCTTCCAATTAATAACAAATTTCCTAAATAAAAAATTGAGATCATGTCATTGACAAAAGTTTTAGGTTTGGATGTTTCCAAGACGTATGATGCATGTCCCAATGATTGCATCCTATATTGTGGAGATGGTAAGGAATCCTTAGATGAATGTCCAGAATGTGGTGAGAAAAGGTACCATATAAGTACATCATCAAAAAAGGTAGGAAGAAAGGTACTACGTCACATACCTTTAGCCCCACAATTTGAGAGGTTATTTGGATGTAAGGAAATGTCACAACTCATGGATTATCATGTGAGGGGAAGGAGCACAGATGGTGTTATGAGGATTACATTTGATCGAGTGGCGTGGCGTAAGATCAAGGATAAGTGGCCAAATTTCGAATATGAGCCACGAAATGCAAGAATATCATTGGCATTAGATGATGTGAATCCTTATGGAAAGAAATCAACACAATGGTCTACATGTCCAGTAATTGCTATGAACAAAAACCTACCCCCATGGTTATCAACCAGAAAGGAGCATGCTATGCTGAAACTTATCATACCAGGTTATACTTTATGGAAATTCCTAATATTGACTCTACATGGTAATAGTAACAAATTTCATGGTGCAAATGACAAATTGAATTTGATGTCTTTACAGGTCCAAATCAACCAAAACATGTGGACACATACTTGGAGCCTTTAATAAATGAGTTATTAATGCTTTGGCAAGGAATGAATATGAAGAATGTGTCTCATCCTATTTCTTCAAGGATCTTTCAATTTCATGCAATGCTTCTTTTCACAATTCATGATGCTCCAGAGCTATCAATGTGTTGTGGTGAGTTATATTTGGTGTTAATAACCTCATATTTTATTTATTGATTTCATTTATTTCATATTAAAATCCTAAATTATTACTTGATCTTGCATATAAAAATGAAAGACCTTCAAACTAAGGGATCTTATGGATGCCCAACATGTGGGCCTTGCGCCTCATCAAGAAGATTGAGTCATTTGGGAAATACTGTATATGATGAATATAGAATGTTTATAAAGCTTGATCATCCATATCGCATACAAGATAAGGATGATTTTGGTGGAAAGGAGTGCCTTCTTAGAGAACCTTCAAAGATGAATCCCGAGAGATGGATGCATGCATATAGAAGCACAAATGGTAATTTTCATTCTCGCCTTTTAAATGATATACGATTACATTCCTAAAACATTGATTTGTTAAATTTATTATGATTTTTATTTTTAGTAGGATCCCTTCCTTCAAGAATGACTCGAAAGACAATATTTTCAGATTTTCCATATTATGAAGACCTACCTATTGTTCACTTGTTTGATACAATGCACATAGAGAAGAATGTATCTTTTTGTTTATATAATATGCTATTTGAGAAGAGTTCAATACATGTGAGGAAAATAAATAAGCTACAAGTGAGGTTGGACCTCAAAGAAGTAGGAAGAATGCATCATCTTTGGCCAAATAATGACGGTAACTTTGTAGATGATCCATGGTCTCTCACAAAGGAGGGGAAAGAGAAGATGATTATATCCATAAAATCAGTAAGATTACCAATAGGTTTTGGAGTAAATTTTAAGAATGCATTCTCAAAAGGAAATGAACTTGTTGGAATGAAGACCCATGATTGGCATAATTTCCTTAGGGTATTTTCACATTGATCGATATTAACGATATTATCTATTACGTGATTTTAAAATTATTTTATTTAAAAAATAATTATATAGCATGAGTAATTGATTAATTTCAACATTCTAATTGCAATATCTATTACCTTCCAGCCTTCGAAATAATCTCGATGACAACATTAGGAGGACAATCTACAAGCTATGTAGATTTTTTAGGTATGATGCATGGCCTGTATAAGGAAAAAGGTCTCTTCAAGTACAATGTGATATAATAGAAAATTTTTCATCTATAAAATTTTTTTCTTTACACAAATCATGGGCTTAACTTAATTAATTATATTCTAGGTGGGTCACTTCAACATAGATACACAACAAATACTTAAATATGTGGAAGAAAGAACTCCCCATTCGATGTGTGACATGCAAAAATACTTTCCAAAAAGTTTCTTCAATGCACAAGAATGATACATTGTGCACCTCTTACATGAAATAGAGTTGTGTGGACCATTTCAAACAAGGACAATGTTTCCTATTGAGTGCTATTTAAAGTTTTTGAAAAAATTTGTAAAGCAAAAGGCTCATCCTGAAGGTTCCATGCTTTAAGGGTACATGTTGTTCAAATCCACAATTTATCTCACTGAATTGTGCAAAGAATTAAATATTGAAGGGCCGCGACATTGGGACTCAAAAGAAAGTGAAAATTTTGAAGGACATGTATTTAGAGGATGAGAAAAAACTAGGGAAATTAAAGGTGATTAAGCTTATTTCTACATATGGTTCACGATTTTTATTTTTGACTATGATGGTATAATGTGTTTTATGTTTACGATTGCAGATGTTGTTGAAATGGAGGCTTTATTATTATATGTTGCAAGAAACAGTGAACACACAAAAATATGGAGGGAGGAATATCAAAGGCATCATGATGCCCAAAAAAGGCATTGTTTGTCATATGTATCTCGAGGTGGTCATAATTCATCTTCAAATTAAAAAATAATGAGAAAATTTGAAAAAGATTGGCTTCCAGCTATGAGTTTAAAATATTTTAGGGATAGAGTAGCAAGGGCATGTAGAAATAATCATGAAAGAGTTACAACACATGTATTGGACATTATAAAAGGACTAGAAGAGAATAAGGTGACTCATTATAAGGGGTTGTGGTGCAAGGGTCATCATTACCATGTTCGGAAGCTAGATGAAAATCGACAAAAATTTGACTGTGGAATTGCTGCATATTTTACAGTAGATTTTCAATCACATGTTCGTGATGGAAACATAAAAACCGACACCTTAAGATACTATGGATTAATCAAAGATATCTTATAGCTTAACTTCAGATCTTTCAAGGTGGTATTATTTGAAGCTAAGTGGTTTAGAAATATTGTGGTTGGAAATCATCCAACAACATATGTGCATGAAAATGGTTTTTGCATCATCAATCATACCAGGTTTGAGCAAGCAGATGAACCATATATTTTTCCTAACGAATGGGAGCAAAATTTTTTATGTTTTCATCCTATAGAATGATCAAAGTCATTTGTCATTGAGTATAATCCTAGATCAATAAGAGTCTTCCAACCTTCACATGAAGAACAACCTATCTCAGCAGAAATGTCATCTAATGGTAGCTCAGATGATGAATTTAATGGGCAAGAAGACATGCTTGAGATGTACAATGGCTATTCAAATTATTTTGATGATTAATGACAAATTCTATGAATATTTATACTCAAGAAAATGTAAATGTCTAGTAGTTCTATGTTAGAGTTGTATTTTCATTTAAATCTATTATATGGATTTGTTTAGAAGAATCAAATCTATCATAATCTAAAAATTAAAATTATTTCAATGTTAAACATATCAGATAACTAGAACATGATAACAATGTTATATATATTATCATTATGTACATTTAGTTTTCTTTTTCTTATTATTTTTTTAGAAAACTTAATAATTAATGAATTTCTACCTTATAGAATTGAAAACTTATTTTTTACAAGGGAAAGTTAGAAATTAGAGGATTTGTTAATAGTATTTCAATGTTAAACATATCAGAGAACTATAACATGATAACAATGTTATATATATTATCATTATGTACATTTAGATTTTTTTTTCTCATTATTTTTTTTAGGAAACTTAATAATTAATGAATTTCTATCTTATAGAATTGAAAACTTATTTTTTACAAGGGAAAGTTAGATATTAGAGGATTTGTTAAGATTTTTTTACCCTCCAAAATGATATTTTATGATTAAAATATTTTCAAAATGTTTCATTTGATTATGAGTTACTATTTTTTGTTGTTTCTTGTATGTATTTTAATTCATTTTCATACTTTTCATTTTATAATATACTCATTATTTCGCTTCATATAATCAAAGGTTGATGCTTTTATTATACATATATATTGCACTTGTTTCATTTTTGGATTAATGCAGTGAAGTATATAAAACTCGTTCTAACTTGGGAAATGTGTAATATTGAATTAGGTCTATTGATTCAATATGCGAACAAGAAAAAGAGGAAAGTATTTTCTGACAAAGAGTTTAAATGAATTTATGAGGGACACACCTTCTGGAGTCATAGGTATTAATGAGATTCCTTCAAAAGGCAGTAATTTATCTACAATTCCATCTTCCCATTTAGATTTTACAAATGATGTATATGTCCCAATAGTAACTGATACTTGCCATAATGTGGAGCCTACACTTGAAACTAGATTTGAAATTGATAAATTGTAATCATATAGAGAGTGCTTGATGAAGGCTGATGTTGATCCATTCATAAGAGATGCAATTCACGCAGCATACAAAAAAGCTATCTCTAACACAGAGAATGCAACATATACAGAAACAACAGTTGATGTTCTACTAAAGTAAATAGTCATTTATATTTTAGTTATAAACTTTAGGGTTGTAATTACATAAAATATGATTATTAATAATATATTATATCACAATTTTCAGGACTAATATCGATGTTCTCGAAGAAGACACTATCACCAATGGACAACAAAGTCAATATCCTCCATCAGATGAACAAACTATACCATCTATTGGTGCATATTTTCAACCTCTCTTAAAACATCCAATTGAATAAGTTAAAGGAGAGGCAACAAATGGTATGCCATTCAAAATAAGATTAAATGAAAAAGGGAAAGTGTTAAATGATGAAGGTGGGAGAACATGGAGAGACATACTTCACCGTGCAGCATTGAGATTATTTGGTCCTACAATTACTAAATATTTTCACCATCAAGGTAAAACACATATACTATGTTTTTTCATAAATTTCATACTTAATTTATGTAGTATAAACTATATACTTAACGTTTCATGTTTCATATTAAAAAAAATTATATATTGTACTCAGTGTTACATTCCCTAAATTTCATTACTATGATACTAGAAACCTTAATATTTTTATATGGATTATTTAATTTCTACGTGTATTTCACAGGTAAATCTAAGAAGGATGATTTATTATCTCTTATGCATAAAGTATCGGCAATTGTACCTCCAAAACAAATTCTTCATAGTGTTGCTGAATATACTAAAAATATCGGGAATGCTTTGAGAGGAGAATTGGTAAGAAACAAAAATGTAGTCAAGCTGCACTTCATAGGAGAAGGAGAGTGGAAGAGGTTATTGGATGAGATTGCTATTAAGAAAAAAAGGAAAAATGGAACTTTGGTTGGAAAAGGGAAATATGCACATACTGTACGAGCCTCTAGGTTGTCCACACACCATCATTTGGGGAAAGGTGGCATGTTATCTGCAAAGGAAAAAATTGTAGGCTTAATACACTACTATGCTTCTCAAGGAAAATTTATGTTTTATATAATCAAATTTCTAACTATTTCATTGTTATTTAAAATATAGTTGCAGGTGTTCAATACTAAAATGTCTGAAGATGATAAAGATTTTTCTTCATGCTATGGTGTATCTTCTCTCATTCATTAAAAGATTAAACATGGATTTAATCCTATTACAGATTATGAGGTATTTTTTGACCTATAATTTTTTTTGTTCTAGATAAATTTTTATAATATGAAAGAAGTATATGCAAACGAAAGTTTCAATTAATACAATTTATAGTTGTGTTGATCTTATCTTATATGTGTCTTAGGTAACTGATCAACATGATGAAAGAGAAGATGAAGCTGAACTTTGAATCATGCTTCAACCTTACCATATGTTTGGTTAGTTCAGTTCAGTTATTTTTTAAATCAATATGATACTCTAGTTATGAAATACCATTAAATGCACACACTTTTTATGGTTTATTTCAATTCAATTGAAGTTATTGTTTGTGTTTTTCTCTCTTTATTTCATTTATGTATTTTTATTCACAAACTTATGTTTATAATTTTCTTTTTATGATTTTTCCATGCAGGTGGCAACAAAATTTCTTTTAAGGATGAGCGATACATATGATTTCAAACGAATTATCAGTTTCATTTTTTCATATCTCATAATAAACAAATTTCAAGACCTAAGACATTTCATTATATTAATAAATGAAAAGTGATTTTTTTGTAATCAATGTTGGAACATATGTATAAATTTTATTTTCTTTAATTAAATTATCTCTTTTTATATACTCATCGTTTTGGTTGTTGTATGATATACTTAAAATTTTAACATATGTAGATATTTTTATTACTTTGTAATTATTCATTTAATGTGAAAGATATCCATTTAATATATTTTTTCATAACTAGAAAGACATGTAATAGATTAGAAAAACAAAAGTTTTTGAAATATCATGCCATCTTGAAGTTTTCACTCAAACAAAATTTTGTGAGGCTTGGAATTGAAATGACACTGCTTAGAACTTTTATTTATTTATTTATTTTAATTTTCAAAGATTTAAATGATTCATATACATGATCAATACCATGTTGACCAAAATGATCAGTAGTGATATTGTGTATGTAAATTTATTATGCCCATCAACTTGGAATCATGTGAATGTTTCAATGGAGAGACTCTTCCATTACTTGTAATTGATACTTGCCATAGTGTAGCCAAGCACAAAAAAAGCTACCATAGTCTTATTGTACAAAATGAATTAAAATTTTTGGATGTAACTATGTGATACTTCAATTGTGTTAATACATTTGATATTAATTAAATATATTTATGGTAATTGGATTTAAGCATAAGAAAATGGTCAAAATGTTCTCTTTGGTAATAAAATCAAACTCTTCCCAAGATACTCACCACATGCAATATATAACGTTTCTAAATAAAGGAGGTTATTTTTTTTTGCACCATTTCATATTTTATGGTGCTTTGCACCATATACAATTTTATTATAATAATAAAAAAATGTATTTTTTTGCACCATTTTTTATTTGATGGTGCTTGCACCATATACAATTTATTATTATTATAATAATTTTGATATTTTTATGATAAATTTTTTATTTTTGTAAAATTGGTTTTTGTGCTTTGCATCACAATATCTTGATCCACGTTAGATTGGTTTTTGGTGGTTTGCACCATACACCATGGAATGCCACATATGCATTTAACACCAAATTTAACATTTTTTACTAACTCCACTTTTGCACCAAAAAACATAGCACTACTTGCGTATCTCCACATTCTCACCACTTTTGCACCACTATTTGAAAAGTAAATATTTCTCAAATCCTTTACAAATTGTGGTGCTAATGTGTGGCTAAATGACCCTTCTTCTTGTAGTGACTGTCTGCTTTTATTTTTATCATACGGAGTTTGAATTTATAATTTCGAGCAAAAAATGGAACTTGTTACACAGAGCACGTGTGGGAATTTGAGTTTTGGTTTTTGGTTGTGAGGTTTTCATTTAAAAATTAAAATTAAATGGCTTACCTATCCAAGGTAAAAATGTGAGGTGATGTGAAGGCAATTAGAACTCATGGATTTGTGACATTTGTGGACATCTATTTCATAATATGAATAAGCATAGATGTAAAAGAAAGTTGGCATAATATTAGGATGTGCATACATCCATTTTACATTGGAGTGAGAATTTTGAGCATTGTTTAAAGAGGCAAATTTTGATTTTTTTAAATCTAAATTTAATTATATAATTTATCTAAAAAAAATCTCAAGATATTTGAATCTATGGATCATGTAAAATCAACACTTTTACTATAAGATTTTCTCAATTTCTAATTGAATTTCAAACAAAAATAAACTTCATTCAACCTAAATTCTCTTATAAATAGTTTTTTTTTTCAATTTCTAATTGAAATTCAAATAAAGTAAAATAAATTATTGAGAAAAAAAAACAAAAAAAAAATACCTTTATTCAACTTAAATCTAATCATTGGTTCATATGGAAAAATGAAATAATGATACTCTCAAATACCTATACCTAGAGGGCCCATTTGAAATCAATATCCATATCACTCTATTTCTCAATGATGCCTTTGGGAGATGCAGGATCTTTTATTAAATGGCTACATTGAGGGTAGTCATCTGTATCATGCTTTTTGGTAGATGTGTTTAACTATTAATTTAAAAATTTCTAGATAAATATTTTGAAAAGTTTGTGTAATTTAAATTTATGAGTAATAGAGGTGTTAACTAGGGTGTTAACCATTGCTTGATAAATTGTCTTTACACAATGAAAAAAGATACTTTAATTTCAATGGAATTTCACATAGAGTAGCCAAATTTGGCAAGAGATGCTTCTGAACCTAGTAGCCAAATTTGACAAGAGATGCTTCTGAGCCTAGTGTTATATTCAAATGAGCATCTCTTTCTCAATTTTTTTCTTTTTTTTTTCCAAATTAATTTTCCTTGTCATTATTGGCAAGGAGCTCCATTATTTTTTTATTTGATCCAATGTATGAGGGAGTTCATGAATCCATTTTGTATGCTTCTTGAGTGAAAGGGTTTCCTTTCCTTCATTTTCTCTCTTCATATTTGTCATTTGTTGATTCTTATCCCACCTTGGTACTTTCTCCACTTCTCAAATGTCACACAGTAAAGCATAGGATGAGAAGGGAGCACGAAGAGGAAGGATACCATCATTACTATGCCATTATTCTCGAACAATTATGTTAGTTTTACTTTATGTTAGTGTAAATTTATTTTTAAATTCAACCTCCTACTACATTCTTTAAAAGATATATAGAAACTAAAATTTCCATATATTTCGCTTAATTAGTGTTTTCCACATTCCCCACTCCCCTGCGTTACTTTGCACCTCTCAGTGAAAATGCTAGTTTTAACTTTTTGTTTTTCATGTACATTCTCTGGATGTCACCTAGAATGATGTCATGAAAATGTCAAAGGTTGTCTGGTTAAAAACTGCCTTTCTTGCTGGAGTGAAGAAGACTAATTTTTTTGGTCTGTTTTAGGGAATATTATTTAGATCAACTTTGCCTAATTAGAAATTTGTGAAATTACAATACTATGTTATTTTTTCCGATAATCTAACTAATAATTGAATTGTTTTAAGGGTTCTCAACATTGCTATATTTGCAAATTTTAATGAATAATTAGATTCAGGGATGGAATTTGATGGGAAAATTGACCGCTACTCTTGAAGTTATGGGTAAATTCACTGTTACTCTTGATTTTTGTTAAAATAAATTTAAAAATTTACAAAATTGTCTAGCTTTTCCTTGAAACTGTAAATACTGATTGGGGAAGTATAAAAAAGATTAAATTTAATAAGTGAGTCTGTTTTAAAATTCCAACCCTAACTAAGTGGAATGACTACATTTTCTTCAAGGATATTAAATCTATTTTTTATATTTGGAAATATAATTTAATAATAGTAGTAGAATATAATTTAATAATAATAGTGTTTGAGTATTTCAGTTAAACTAGATTCTAAGGCGGGTGACAACTAATGGGTTTTTTTTTTTTTTTTTTTCTTTTTCTTTTTTCGTAATATTCATATAAATATAGCTGGTTAAAAAAAAAAATTTCTTATCAGGAGGCCATTAAAATGATATAATATTGTGAGATTCCGAAAGAAATAAAACAGCTAAAAATGACAAAATTAAACTTCGCCCTTGCTCTTCCTCCTGCTTCGGCCTCCACGTCGCCTCGCCAACTCTCTGGCTTTGATATTGTGTAATGTTATGTCTCCTCCTACAACGTGTATGGTCCTTCAATGTAATCATGTCGCTCCTCCTACATGGAAGAGTCTAACCCCAGGACAAACCGAAAGATGGTGTGACACCTCTGGCTCCCCATTTCGGCTGATCACCCCACCCCCCTCCAGCCCAACTTGACGGCCCTACTTTTTTCCTTGCATGTTTACGAGGGCACCACTCATTTTTCCCCCCTCCTCCTCCGCCACCCTCCTCCTCCTCCTCTGCCAACTTCTGCTGTCCTCGAAACGTATTGAATTCATAGATGGGAAATAATGAAGGCACGGGAAGGGGCTTAAGGTCTCCAAAGGGGCTCCATACGCTCACTATATTCAACATTTTGGAGGAGCCGGAAGATGCAGCTCTCGACGCAGAAGACATGGCCCGACGCCCCCTCCAGCGAAACAACTCTCGACAACTCCATCAGCCCCTACAGTGAAACAACTCTCGACAACTCCATCAACCTCTCAATAGCTCCATCAGTCCCCCTAGTCCGACGCCCCCTGCAGCGAAACAGGTAACCCACTCTCCCATTTCAAAAAAAGTCTAAGCGAACTCAAAATGCATCACGTATTGAATTTTGTAATGTCTAGGTGTAATTTTGTATTTGTTTTTCCTCTGAAAATAAACTGCAGTAATTTATCTTCTCCCGAAATAGATCCCCTTGGAGCCAAATCATTAAAGTTCAGTGGCATATTAGTGTACAACTATAGGAATGATTAATTTTAGTGTTTTTATATTATGACTATATGTTATCTCTCTATAGCTTACTAAACCTACCTTAGGAATTGTGTGATATTGATTATATTTCCCCTTCGAGCTAACTAGCTTAGAGACACACACTCAACCAATTGTAATGTTGTTACATGTATGAGGTTGTTGTTATTGTAAAATCTAGCTCCCTAGTGCTAATCTAAACATAACACATAACACGATAAATACCCTCCAAAAACCTGCTATATCATCACCCCAGAATGATCTTCAATAATATATAGCTCCGAGTGGAATGTAGTGAAGTCAATGAATGGTAACCTACAACACAAATTTAACATGAACTATAACGTACACCATAAATTCCTACAACATAAATGACTAATTTTTATTTATCCAAATAGCAGATTAAGTAGTTTGACAAAAAGAAAACCAACTCAAGAAATCTAGGAGAGAACTACTTACTGGATCCTAAGAACCATCAATAAATCAAAACAATACATATAATTGCATAAATGATCTCAACTACTCCATGAGACTAAGAAACCTAAGGATCCATCGCACAAACCCACAATATTAATATCCTAATATGAATATAATTTGATATGCATATGAAAAATATGTTTATACATAGTAGTAACATCCTATTATGTACCCAACCCTCAAAGTATACACTAAGGGCTCCTGTTGGTGCAGGAAACTAATTTTCCAATGCCTACAACAATACTAGAAAATGAATGAGAATACATAACATGGAACTTCCCTTAATGCAGGTGTAGTAAGATAGTCTATTAAGAGGCTTCCATGGGACTTAATCTATGGCTAGTAGTTGTTGAGTGGACTAAAACAAGTGGAGCTTACCAAAAGAACTAGTGGTAGTTCTTACACTAAGGGAAAAAAATATTATTCTAATCTCTTTTCAAATGTTTTAGTTTCAAAGTATTAGCCTAGGGGAGGGATTATAGTGGATTAGAGCAGCTCCCTAGGAAGTTGTAATGACTCTCTGCTTTGATTTCTAAGCTCATATTTATTATGTATATTTCATGCACTAAGGGGTTCGATAGCCTTGTCATGAAATTAAGTTCTTAGACCATTATGTGTATGTGCTTATATATTTCATGTTGCCATTTCATGTTAAACCTTTATATGTATGCACTTCTATATTTCATGATACCATTGGTTCTTAACCCAGTATTTATATGCAGTAGCAGATTAGTGTACAACTGGTATATTTCAGGGGATAGAGTAGGGCCTATAGTGTGCAGTGGCAGTCAAGTGTATAGTTGGTATAAAGTAGCTGGTACTTTGATATAGTAGGTGGTGTACAACTGGTGTATTTGCAACTTTGACTATATGCAGTGGCACCAAATTTCCAATGAGATGCAAGTGTTTGATAATCCAAGTCAGTGGCAACCATTGGCATGAGAAGCAACTGTTTGACCTAGTTCCACCCATTCCACTTGAAAAAAAGAACTAGGGTTCCTACAACTGGTGTATTTGCAACTCTTACTGCTTGTAGTGGCAGTGAATTGAATGAGAAAGAAGTCTTTGATAAATATGAGGGGGTGGGAACCATTTTCTGGGCCTTGGTAACCATTTCCATTTTAGTAGAGCATGCAAGGGGAAAAAGGTTAATTGGTAAGTTATTGGAACCTTCTAGATGGAGAGATGGGAAAGAGTGGCCACCTCAATCGCTAAGAGCCAGATGGATCAATGCTCTATCAAGTATATGGGCCTGACACTTTTGCAATGTTCTGAGAAGTCAGTCAGGAGCCATTTTTCAAGCTCTTAAGAGGGTATGATGTTAAGCTAACCAGTGATTTCATTGGTTCTTTTGATAGAAAAGGATCTATGGTTCAGGGGATGCTATTTGATGTAACAGTAGAAAGCATTGATAAGGCAACTAAAACATCATATGAAGGGGAAAGATGGTTTAAGAGACAGATAGTGCAAGGAGTAAATCTAAATTATTTTGTGAAGAGTGACATCCAAAACCCATGTTGGAGCATTGGGGTGCACATAAGAATTTTAAATCCAAAATGGGTTGATCATATGAGGAATATTAACTTTATTTGACATGTGATGGTCGCTTTCCAAACTTTTCTTATATCATATGTTATTTTTTGTGCATTTGGTTGGTTTTAATAGGATGAAATTGCCTTTTTACCTTCATCAAAGCTTGCTTAATATGGCGGCCTCCATAAGAAAAAGGAGGGTTTGGTACCCACATGATGTATACCACCATGGTTTGATCAAGATGTTGTACACCCGGGAATTGAACAAGAAGGCATAGGAGCCGAGGAGGACACTGGGACACAGGTTTCCTAGAAGGCATAAGAAGAAGAAAATTGTTGCTAAAGAGGCTAAGAGTAGTCAAAAAGCTACTGGACAAAAAAAAGAAAAACCTAACAAGGGAAAAAATCAAGCTACTGGACAAACAAAAGAAAAACCTAACAGGGGAAAAAAACAAGCTACTTGACAAACAAAAGAAAAACCTAACAAGGGAAAAAATAAGCTACGACAGTACAAAAGGAAAACCTAAGAGTGGAAAAAAATGAGCTACTCGACAAACAAAAGAAAAACCTAACAGGTGAAAAAAAAAATTTAGAGGTCCAGGAGACTGAGCAAGATGAGACTATTCAGGAATGGAAAAAGAAGGGTGAAGATCCTATAGAACCTAACCCTAAAACAAATTATGCAAGGAGACCAATAACCAGAGCCACAAACAAACTAAGGCTAGGCTTTAAATATAAATTGAATCCCAAGATTAAGGAGCCTATTGTCATTGAATATGAAAATGAAGATGAGATTGCTAGAGATAAGGAGGAGATGTTAGCAGAATCAGTGCCACAAGCTCCAGCAGTTGAGAAGACCACACAGGAAAAAATAAAAAGAGCAAGAGCCACGAGGAAAATCTCAATAGATTACAAGCTAAGACTCCTTGCATAAGTAGAAGATCGCATTGTAAGTTAGGTTTTTTTGTCAATAGGGATAGAGTTTGTTTAGAAAAATTTATGATGGAAAGATTATAATATTAAATGGTATCTTTCTCGGATATCATGGATCTTAAATTTTTGTACATTTTGTACATTGTGATATTATATGGTTTTTTTCTCTGGAAACTTTTTAAAGGTTTTAGTATGCATATTGTTTTAATGAATAATATGCATCTTGATTTTGTGATAAGTTAGACCACTAAGTTAATCAAACTAGAGAAAGGATTGAGGAAAGGGTGTGTTCTCCTCCTCTTTTCTTCTTAATTGTTGCAAAATGATTGTAAAAAGTGATAGTGGAAGCATAAGGGATGGGGCTTTTAAAGGTATACAGATTTTTAACTCCTTTTATGTCTTATAAAATTGTTATTTTTTTATGATATTTTCAGTTCATGTGTTAGCTCAAGAATTGATGTGGACAAGTTGAAGGAAAATATTTATCTCTATTGTTTATCCATTTGCATGATCATTAAGTTAAGAAATTCCTCTATTTATTTTACAAAATTTTATGTTGATGATAAACTTTATTTTTCTTAAATATTTCCTTGCATTTAAGTAGATTTGGAAGATAGGGTTAAATACTTACAACAAGTGTTTGTTAGGGAAGGGGGTGCATGTCTACACATTCAAATGCATATTGGACAGCAAATGCAAGAATGGCTGATGAATTTTCTAAGAAACCTTATTATTATGTGAACTTTTATCAAGCTTAGTATTCAACTATGTTCTACGATAGATGGAAAATGTTTTAAAATGTTAAAACAGATATATATTTTTTATGGAGAGAAAGGATAGGAGAATGAAAATATATGCATTTGAAACTTCAAGTATATATATAGGGATAAAAATGGAAGAACCATAAACCTTATCAAATGACAGGTCATATATTCTTAGACCATGCACAACAATCCATATGTTGTGATAAGAATATCTAATTTAACACATCGAATACAAAACAAAACTTATGTGCAGGTTTAGCTTTCGGTTGATTCTGTCTAATGTTGACTAGAAAATGAATAGACTGTTGCAATCCATTTCCCTACTTTTGAGCCCACCTCTCAAGCTACCTATCAATATGATGTGATCCACTAAAAATAAAATGAGATGGGTTGCATTGGGCAACAAAAGAGGAAAACCAAGCTAGGAATTGAATTCAAAATTCATTGAATTTACTGGCCTTAATGTCTAAGTGAAATTAGACACTTGGGTACTTGAATGTTAACATATTAATTTATGAGTTTAGAAATGTATTTAATGGAGACATGGTGGGTAGGAACTATTTAATACTGGAAATAATAATGTCATTAAAAAATAATTGGACTTTGAACAAATAGAGGACTAGAAAGAGAAAGGAGACTTAGAGCTAGGAGATGTAAAATTTTGAAATAAAGTAAGTTGAAATTCGTAAAATCTTTGGTGATTTCTTGAAGCATAGATTCATCATAACTTAAAATTAACTTTATCCTCCAAAGACACTTTGCACTTGTTTTGATAATTGAGGTATTAGTGGGAGAAAATCACATGTTTGGTTACTGCAGGTAAGCATCAATTAAGGTAAATTACAATAGAGTAGGACTCAAATGAGTATCAATTACTATGAAGGTTTCAAGACTTACGTGTGACTTAAGGAAAATTATAAGTTAAAACAATCTAGGATTCAAATTATTATTGATTACTATGTAGGTTTCAATACCTACATGTGACTTTGGGCATTCATTAGTGAACATGCAGGATATATGATGAAATTTAGTATAGTGACCAGGAAGTGATTACTATAGTCCCTTTTTATCATTGAGTATGTTTATTAACCTGACCTTGGTACAGATCATTGATATAGTTGTGAGTATTCATTTTAATAATCAATTAGATGAATTATGATTGGATTACCACCTTTAACTAGATATCTTTATATGTCTAAGAAATCAGAATACATAATTGTTGCCAAACATTGTGTACAATGAATTTTTTACAGAGACCAAGCATAGTTGCAAAATAATTGTTGAATGCTGAAGTGTTACTTACAGAGAACTTTGTCACTATTTTTCATCCTGTCAACAAACAACTTTATTTATTTTTTGATTATCCAAACTTTATGTTAATTTTTTTCCTTTTTCTCAGCCATTTATTGTTGAAATGAAAAACACATAGTTTGTTGTTTGAATTTCATCTAGAATGAATTCTGCAGCATCCTTGGATATAGCAGCAAACAAAAGAATTAAAGCTTGAGTTCATCATGAAGTTTAAAATAAATTACCTTTATTCTACCTTTATTGAAGTGATGATTTTGTATTGTAATAAAATGTTTCTTATATATCCATCATTACTGTACACTACCACCATTTGTAATATCAATACCACCATTTTCTAGCATTTTTGTAGGTGCTAGAAAATTATTTTCCAGCACCTACAAGAGCACTGGAAAATCATTTTCCAGTGCTTACAGAAATCATTTTCAAGAGTTGTTAGATCCAATGTAGTTTAGGTATAACATGTTCAAGGGTTATGTTGTAGGTTAGAGTTCTTTTGTTTTGGAAAATGCATAGTAATTGTTGTAGGTTATAGTAATTTTTCGAGGGTTCTGCTATAGGTTATAGTTCATAGTTTCGCAAGGATACTATGACATCAAACATCAACTTTAAGGTTCATGGATGGATGGAAAGACAAATTGGAGATGAATCACATTTAGTTGAAAAATGCAGTAGAAAGGATGAAATATCGGGTAAATCATGATGAAATGGAGGTAGAGTTTTTAGTTGGGGACTTGGTGTTCTTTAGGTTTGGTAGTGAGCACCTCAAGCCACTGTCAAGTGAGTTGGAACTTCGAAAATGGTTCAACTAAAAAATTTCTCTTGGTGATGCTAGGCCATTGCATTTTTTACTTGTAAATGTTTCCTAATATGTTTCCTTAGTTTTTTGCAGATTGTGAATAAAAATGGAAAATAAATGGAAGGATTTAATAGGCCTTCAGGTGAAATACCCTAAATATAAAATCATATTTTATGGTAAAGATTTGGTTTGGTTTGAAGTATCTAAGGCCAACATGAGTTTTGATCGAGTTCAAAAAATTCCTCTACATAGAGTGGATGACTTCATTAAAGGAGAGGAAATGAATCTCGATGCTCCATGTACCTTTACCCGACGAAAGGCAAAAAATTTAGGCTTAACCGAAAATCGAAGCTTAAGGGGTAGTGTTACCCTACAATGGCAATTGTAAGTATTTTAGAGATGCCTTCTTTAGATGTTGGTATTAATGGTGCTTTATTATTCTTCATATCTTTTGACATATTAAAATTTTTTATGTAGTTATGCTTGCTCATATGGTCCAAAGGATAGTAGAGAAAAATGTACAAGCACACGAAAGAAGACATTTGTGAAGAAGAGGGGATTCCAATGCCATTTTATTGTAAAGGTTTTAGCTCAAATCCATCGGATAGCAATAATAACATACAACATGTATGATCATGAAGATGGGGAAGGATGGATCTGTTATGGAAAAAATGAAATTTCAGGTGATATTAGGTCTTTGCATAAGCCAAGGCTTTAAAGGGACATGGTTTCTTATGTTGAAAGTTGTTTTTTCTACAAGTTCCAATTGAAGCAGTTTGTAAAATGCATATCAAAAAATGCGTTAACATAGATTCCAAGGACCGAGATAGGGATTTTTTATTATGCAGAAAAGATGTCATAAACATCTATAATCATATGATGAAAGGAAATTACCAACTTCATTAAAAATATGAAATGAGTGTGAATATTTGGTATGCAAAAAACCAAACTGATTTCTTCTTTTACCAAAAGCCAAATAGTGAAAATGTTCCTTTTATAGCTGGAATAAAGAAAAAATGGATGTTGGAGAATATGGTTAAGCTATCCCATAATATCTTAATAGGCATGGATTCAACATTCAACACAAATAAATATGGGGTTAATATTGTTGCAATGATTCATTTAGTGATTTAATTTTTTATTTAGTGGTTGGAGCACCTAATGCATAGGTGCTATCAACTTCGTCATGATTGGAAGGCCAATGCCTTCATGGTTGATGATGCATTGGTTGAAATTGTTGCTTTGAGGTAAACTCAATATTCTTATTTCACATTGCAACATGTATTCAATGTTTTCTCACTTAAAATGAATTAAATATGGCAGGAACATCACCAGGTGTGAAGTAATATTGTGTGTTTGGCATGTATGGAGGGCATGGCTTAAAAATGTTAATAGGTTAGCTATTACTACATAAAAAGGAAAAGATATGGTCAATGAGCTAGGCCATATCATGAAAATTTGTTCGAACAATGAAGTGAATACTGCAATAAATGGATTTTTCACCAAATTTGCAACTGAGGTGAAGTTTTTGGACTATTTCCACAAGAATTGGGTTGTCGGTGTTAATTTTAGTAAGTGAGCATACTCTTTCTTGTGTTTATGCTTTTTTGGTCCATAAAGATAATATATATTTACTAATTGAGTTTTTTACATTTAGGGATGTGGGTAAAAGGATGCTGAGAGTTTTCTCATGCAAACCATGAGAAAAATAATGTTGTGGAATCATATCACTCTTATCTCAAGACTGCCTTTCTCTTTGATCATAGAAAGAAATGTGCTCGTAGGATGGAATGGGTAATTTATACTCTCCTCACAACTGTTGAGCCCTGTTACCAATTCAAGGAAATTTTGTAAAAATAAGGATATTTTAACAACCACAAGAAAGAGCGGCAACTTTAATCGTCAATGGAGGAAGCTAGAAGAATTCTAGATAGTGATTGCAGCCCTCATGAGAGCTTATCTCATGCTTATTGGGTGAGGAGTCAAAGTATAACTGAAATTAAGGGAATTTTGAGGTCTAAAATGGGCCTCGTAAGGAAATTATAAAATAATAGTGGAAATAATAAAACAATATTAGATTACATCATCAAATTTTAGAGGGAAAAAAGAAAAAACTACTTTTGCAACTCATATTTTCAACCTATCTCCCTATGAGTTTACTCAAATTTTGAGCGGGAACACTCGTTGGATGCATAATTTGATTCCTCATCCAAGAAGTAAACATGTTACATACTTTTGATAGACCATTCTACACAAAAAATGAGAAATACATTAAAATCATGATTGCAATCACGTTTTTCATGTATTCCTCATTTTTCGTATAGTAGGGTCCATCGAAAGTATGAAACATGGGTACTCCTTGGATGAGAAATTAAATTTTGCATCCAACGAGTGCTCACGCTCTAAATTTGAGTAAAACCTTAGGGAGATAAGTTGAAAAAGTAGTTTTATTATTTTACTATTTTTTAATCTTTTTAGTTTTTTACCCCAAAAATGGTGAAATATCCCCCATGGTTGATATCATCATCTTGAATCCTATTGGTGCTTATAAAGTTTGTTTTTGTTGTACATTTTTCTTAGGAGGCCCATTTTAGACCTCAAAAGTTCTCTAATGTGTGCGATATCTTATCACTTGTCATCGTACAAAGTTTTTCATCTGTGATTTCCCATGGTTTATTCGTGGGAATGTTTGCAAGCATGAAATAAAGGTAGGTTGGTTTTATTCCGCTACAATGAATTCAAATGCTTTAATGGATCATGATCCCATACCCAATACATTCAATGCCCCTCCTGAGATAGAAATGGAGGAGCCAAACCTGGATACTGATGTCAACACAACTATCATAGTTGATAACAATGTAGATCCTAATGTTGAAGAATTTCAATTGGATAGAGAGGAGTTGTTTGGCTACATAGACTTGTTGAGGAATAATCCTCCTTCTACTTTGATAAAGAAAAAACATTTTATAGGTTTGTTTAAAAAAATGTTGGATGATGCCAATGATCTTCATATTATGGACTATGACTTCACCCTTGGGGTGGATGCTTATGGGTCATCTTTGAAGAGAAATAAAAGTTTCCTCAACCCTAAAAAGAAAGAAAAAAAGAGAAAAACAAATTGGCAGCTTGGAAATTGATTTGAAAGTCCCTGCATCCAATTAGAAACCATTTTAGTTTCCACATCTCAAAAAGTGAGGTTGTCCATGTTCCAACACCTCATCCTACATTGACTCGGGTAAGTCCATAAAATGAAGAGATAAACATGTTTAAATTCTTAATTCATGTATTTAATTTTATGATGTTTGTATTACTTTACATGCCATTAATTTATTTTATGAAAATTGCATTGTTATCTTACAAATACAAGAGCTTCTCCAATTGACCATCCTCCACTAGATCATGCTTTGTTGCACAAAAACTGCCCAATTGGTTATTTGTCAGGTTTTTTTCCATATATTACCTCTTAATTGTCTCTTAAATGTGTGTATTGGATGTTAGTCATTTTACATGTTAGTATATCATCTCATCTAGTCCCTTCCTCATAATTGTATTACTTTACATGCCTACATTGTTCCTAGTAAAATATTCACATTCATATATTGAAAATTTGTGACGTGTAACAAGAATAGGTTATGTTGTGCAATTAATTTTACCGACAGACAAACAACAAGTGAAAGAGAATGATTTTTAGCCAAACTGTACAAAAAATTTCATGTATTATGATTCCCAATTCGAGAGCTTGGCATGGAATACACATAATGTAGTCAATGGGGATATACCTTGTTTATAAAATTGTATCATAAAAGGTTTGTAATACTATATGGTTTCTTTCCTAGATATTGTACATTTTGATAACTCTCTAGCTAAAAAGATTTGTGTAATGTGGTATTTTCAATATCAATATAGTTTGCAAGAAGTTATTGGCAAATAACCATGTTCTTTCCAACCAACCTTGTTGTTTTTGCCAAAATATTTATTAGCCCTCTAAGTTAACTAATATAAATCCTTCATATATGTCATTTTTCTCTTAGTGTTGGGCTAATAACTTTATATACCAACACTAAGATTTATATACCATGGAATATCATCAATGAATAAAAATTTAAACATTCTAGATCAGCAAGAGAAAATTCCTATGTTGAAATACTTTTATACAGTATACATTCCATGGAAACAACAGAGCATTAGCTATAGTTATAAGCCAACACTCTCGTACATACTGATCTTTATTTTGGAGCAACTGAAGTCTAAGAGAATCAATTGGAGCAGAGATATATTATGAAAATAACTACACAAATTTGACATATGAAAGTCATGAAAATTACTTCACAAATCTCTGGAATGTGCCAAAAATCAGCTACTCAAGAGGATTTTTCATTTCAAATAGACCTGAAAATTTATGAAAATAGTCCATTCAAAATTACTTAACAAATCTCTAGAATGTGCCAAAAAAATCAGCTACCCAAGAGGATTTTCCATTTCAAATAGACTTGAAAATTTATGAAAATATCCATCCAATGCATGTAGATGCCTTTGTCTGAAGATTTCTGTTGGTGAAAAAATTACATAATGAAAATCAATGAAGAATGAGAGGATTTATGTAGCATCAACTGAATAGGCCTGACAAACTCCACAAGTCTGCACAACCCACTGATTTCATAATGACCTTGACCAAGATTGATCAAGTATTTGGTACCCTAGTAAACTTGGCTCGCTAAGAATCTAGGCAAGTAAACTTTGTTGAGTACTTTGAAGACTCATGAATCTTGTAACAATGATTAAAATATGGCCTTTGCATGGTAAAGGGCTGAGCCTTTTGTCTGCTCAACTTAGTGTTCCTAAATTGATGTCATAAATTGTCAACCAGGGCTAGTCAATTGTTGAAGTGAAGTGCCCTATATGTGCCTAGGTATCTGTTTCTCACTACGTTGTGTTTAGTGTTTTTCCAATGTTTTTGGTTTTGTTTTTTTATTCTAAGAGGAAAAGAACTAAGTGTTGGTAAAGAGAAGTTGTTGCTCACACTAAAACCGAGCAAAACCTATTCTAAACCATGTATGGCACTTGAGAACAGAAAATGCAAAACTTTAACAAGAAAAATAACTCATAGCAAGAACTAAATAAATCATAACATGAACTCAATAACTCATAACATGAACTCAGTCCAATTCACTCATTAGAAATATGTTGGAATAGCTTGAGAAAAGGATAAGTTTAATGCAATGAGGTTCTTCCAAGTAAACAACAACTTACAATATCACAACAATCTCATCCATGGTTATAAATTTGTTGGAACACAATTGGAAAAGATTATTTGTAGCATAGTAAGGAACCCTACTCTAAATTAACTTATGACACTGAAATTAATCCATTTTGCAACTTAAATTATCACTACTAAGCCTCATTCGAAAGTTAGAAATATTTTGGAATAGTTTTGGAAAAAAAGGCTATTTGTAAAATTATAAGAGATTGCAGAATAGTCAAGGCCTTGAACTAATATCACTAATTCCTGTCCATATGATGATGTGTTGGAAGATATTAATAACAAGAGTAGTTTGTAAATAATTAAGGCCTTGAATTCTAATAGAACAGAACTAGCATACAACTAACTAATGAAACTTGAAATACATTAAACAGAACTGAACAAGAATGCAATCAATCAAACTTGGAATACATTGAACAGAATTGAACTAGAGTGCCATTAACCTCCGGAGTATTACAACTGAACTAAACTGCAACTAATCTCTAAAATACTATAGCTATATCTCATTCAGTGTTAGTGATATTTTGGAACAATTCGTAAGAACAAGACTAGTTGTAACATTTGATGTGAATGAGCATAAAAACATAAATTTCAAGAAAATGCAACTAAGCTCTAGAATACTACATCTATGTCTCATTCATTGTTAGTGATATTTTGAAATAATTCATAAGAACAAGACTTGCTGTAACATTTGATGCGAATGAGCATAAAACATAAAGTTTAGAAAACTACTTGAATTAGGAATGAGACAAGGCTAAAGTTACTTATCTAAACAGTATGCACAGAGCTTCTCGGGCAGTAGGGGCCCTCTACCACTGGATTAGCACACAAATCTACTCAATATTGCCTTATATCATGCAATGAAGTTGAATGTCTTTCATTAAAGGGAAAATACTTCAGAAACAGAGTATTATGGACTTTTGAGATCTAACAACAAAACATCAATCTAGCTAACTGTCTCTCGGTCTCCCGAGTCATTCTTATAAAATAAATACATAACTACCCTTGAGAAGAAATAGTAACAAGTGTCTTTTTTAATCAAAATCAAATTAGAACTCTTGTGGAGGCCTCGTACTTTGCTGGCGACATCTGTAGAGTCCCTGTCCTCGTAGGAATCTGCTTCTTAGTTTTGATCTCTTCCACGTGCATGACCACCTGTAGATTCTTGCTCAGACTTTGTAGAGAGCAAGAAATGATGGGGAAGTATTGTGGAATTCAACCATATGCGTTTTTCCTTGAAGTGACACCTGTAACCTGGGAGAACATGAAGATAGCTGCGGAATAGGTGACTAGCTACAGAATGGCTGCATTCTGTAGCTGAGTCTAGTAAAAAATTACTACAACAACAAAACCATGAAAATATAGAAAGTCAGTCATTGTATACATTCCTAAAGTGACTTTAATCAATCCTATTGATCATTTAAGCCTGTAATGGATAAGGAAATGAAGTGAAATTTGGTGAAAGAAAAGGACATCTTTGGGGCTCAACACCTTTTACATTGAATGACTGGTCACAAATCCTTGAGTTGAAACAAATTTGTATTTACATGTTATTAAAAACATTCAAATAAATCTGGCCTATACATGTCCTTAGAAGCATAAAAGGGCATTCAAACAATTTTGTTTCCATACATGTCATTGCTTGTTTTGGTGTGTTACATGAGGAATTCTGAACAATTGCATATTAGTTTACTTCTTAATTGCGATAGTCCCCATTTCACAGTAAATAGTGACAATGTCATGTTTTGACTGTTTCTTAATAGATACAACTGTATGGAGAAAAACATTGTCATAAAGGAAAATATTGTCATGAAGATCTATCAGATACTGAAATTCAAATGATTAGAAGTATGTTCCTTCTCCAAGGCCCGCATTTCATATGAAATATTAAGTGTAGAAACATACACAGTGAGACAACCGAATTGAAAACTCATGTTGTAATGTTCCACTCTAAATTATATGTACAAACAAATGGCAACATGCCATTTTTGTTAAAACTGAGTTCTATCTTAAAAAAAGCCTTGGAGAATTCCATACTGCCAACAAAAATATAAATAAGAAGGATCGTTTGATAAATCTCCTCTGTTATCATCCATTGTCCTCATTTTGGAGGATAAATGATTGATTAACAGAGCATGATTTTCATGTGTTCCAGCGACTTCAAGCATTGTGGCATCTTAACAATTAGAATCCAAATAATGAGATAGATATACATCACAACTATCTGCTCAAGGAACTATGCATCTGATGTTCATTAACAACTATAGGAACATATATCCTGTATCATGGAGCATGTCAGCAGCAATAACACATTTCATAATTATGATTAACAGCAGTGTACGACTATCTATTAATAAAGTTTTAACACATTGGAATAGTTTTTTTTTTTATGGAGATGGTAGTATTGTTGTAACAAACCTAATTGTAAGACCAATGTAAGTTGAGATGCTAGGTTATTGAATTTTTTACTTGAACTGGAAAATAACCATGTTTTTTCCAACCAAACTTCTTTTTTTTGCCAAAATTCTTTATTAGCCCTCTAAGTTAACTAATATAAATCCTTCATATATGTCATTTTATTCTTAGTGTTGGTGAGGAGTGATGCAACTGAATTGAAACTTCAAACTCCAAAATACATCACTGTTTTCTAGAATCGTTGTAGGCGCTAGAAAATCATTTTCCAGTGCCAATAGGAATTATTTTACAACATTTTTTTTAAACATTTTCAGATATATGTATTAATGATCGAAAAGGAAGCTACCTCCCAGTTACAAATTTGATGTAAATGACAAAATGGAAGAGGGTAACAAGCAATTGGGATCAAAATACAGTTCTTTGACATCAGAGCAGTGGAATTCTCCAGCAACATTTCATTTCTAGCTTCGAAAGTACTGCTTTAAAAAATAGAGGAACTTACATTTCATAACTGAAATTGGTTTCTGGGAGAACTAAGATTTTTACTATGAAGTTATTTCTTATAAACTACTGTTTTTACATAATATAAGATTGATTTAAAGTGGAAAGAAGATTGAAATAGTAAGCATATTTATCTTGGAGATGAGGGGGTTGCTCCATTCTGGGATTTTTTTTACTTTTTCAATTGACAATATTCTCTTCTCCTATTCCGATCAAGCTATTGCGGTCTTAAGAGTTGGTGCTACCTTCTAATTTTTTGGTGATCACATCTATCAAAAAGTTCAAGGTGTCTTCCATATGAACTCATCGATTGTCGAGTTTCTTATAGTCCTTCCTATAGTCTGCTAGGCATTGCAGAATGATAGCATGTTTAGCACGATTCTGATCCTTCAATTGATTCAGAAGGTCCTTAACATGGTCGATCATAAATTTGTGCCCCTTGCACTGAGGGCATAGGGCATAGGAGGGTTGATTCATAACAATGCAGATAGTGGAAGCAAAAGAAAAAACGAAGAAGGAGCAAAAGGTAAGATGGAAGCTTGGATGGGGAGACCAGAAGTAGAGGAGGATCAAGCAGCTAGTAAGGCAAAAGGGTAGCATGCAGAGATACAACATGCATCAAAGAAGAGGAATGGAGGAATGTAGAGAGATAGAAGTGAAAAGGGGTCTAAGAAGTACAGGCATGGGCATGAAGCTAGGAAGAAGACAAAAAAATGAGAGAGTCGAGAGGGCAAGGGAATATTTGTCATGAAAAAAGAAGATTTGCATGGGTAGCAGCGAGGGGAAAAAACAAGGGGATGTTGAATAAAATATTTTAATTTACTTCAAGAACGGATTCTTAGACATGCATTTACAGACTTTAATAGATTTGGTGCTGAGATGAAGAGTACATTTATGTAATGATTTGAAATTTGACATTGTTGCCTATTTTGACTTGTATGTAATGATCTAAAATTCATTTGATTTAATGTTTTTAATACTATTTTGTTGCTTATGGATATGAAAATCACTTGATTTAATGTTTTTAATAATGTTTTATTGCTCATGGATCTTAAAGTCATTTTTAGGCCCATCTCTAATTTAAACTTGAAATCAAGACATAATTTTCTCAATGCATTAGAAAACTCAAATCACTAACATGGTAATAAAACACAAAAGAAAATACATTTAACCTCAAAAACAGTCAATTATTTAGTCACAAACCATGCAAATGTTACGTTTCTCCATATACATGGAATATATCACATTTGTCCATATACTTGTCACCCATACAAGATAACCCAATATTTGCAGGTTAGGGAAAAAAGTACATAATGGGTTCTTCTTTAATGAAATAACCATGCCATTAGCACCCCCACAAAATGAAAACAAATATGAATTCCCATAACCTTGACCTATCTTGTTGTTGCTCAATGATTTTTGACCCATCTTGCTGCTCCTCAATGATTTTGACCTATCTTGTTGTTGCTCAATGACTTCTGATCTAACAGATGATGATCCTATGTCATCATTCACAACTCCACACAATAGTTGAGTGGACAATATTTGTATATCGACATGGTAATTTATGTTAAAAGATTGAAATTCATAACTCCAAATCTTGGCTTCCTTGTAAAGGAGTTTGAGATTTTCCTTTCGAACTTGATATGTGTCATTCATCTGGTTGCAAATTAATTCTGAATTTGTAAATATAGTGATATCATTAACACAAATATTTTTTTCCTTTTTTCAGGCCTTCGACAAGGGCAATGTAATATGCCTCTTTGTTTTTAGTTCTTCCCTGCACTTATTTCTTTCTATGCAGCACATGTTTTGTTGCCCTATTTTAGAGCACAAATCGAACAATAGCTCGTCCCAAATTAGGAAAGGAGGAGTCCCCAATGCACATGATCCACTTTTGCACCATTTTTATCTTACAATAGCTGGAAAAAAAATAACAATAACATAATATTAGAAATAGACATTTAAATTTTAACATTAAACAACCAGTAGTGCCAATAATAAACAATATCATTAAATTATTTTGATTTTAGAAAATAATAAACATTATCACCAACCTAATATCTATACCATATAACAATAAAATACATTTTTAATTTTCCATACTATTTAGGACCAAATTGTTATTTATATTTTCTTCGATCTATTTCAATGTATACCTCTTGTTAAGATTCTCTATATTATTGACATTTTCTTTTTGTGTTGATTTTTTCTTTCCTTGTCCTAGTTTTTCCATATCTTGTAATCTATTCTCCATTTTTTGCAACTAAGTATCCAACTCTAATATTCTATTGTCTATCTATTTTTTAATCTTGTTTTTCATAAATTAGCTAAATTATTCATATTGAAACAAAAAAAAAAAAAACACAAAGAAGGAATTTGTACATCTAATTAGACCAAGCTTATAGATGAGGAAAATAGAAATATCCATCAATGAAAATACTTTTAAGGAAGTTTGAACCAACTAAAAATATAGAGACTAGTACAATACTTGTCTTTACTAGTGACATAGCTCAACTATTGATTTTATACATTAGAGAAAATAAGCGAGAGTAAAATGATAGGGAATTGAAATAACGAAATACAAGCCCTGGGATACAAACAAGAAAGGCATAGAAAAGATGCAAGCAGGTGGCGGGAAAAGTATTTTTCAGAAAGGAGGGGGGCAGGTGGCAGGCCAATTATTTTAGGAGAGTGGGAGGAGGATGTCAAGCAACGTGGCAACACACGAAGTTCACGTTTGATTTTAATTGTTCATAACTGTTTGATTGTTACTGATTTGATTGATTGTGCTACCGACAGATATAGGTAGTCAGGATTAGTTCAGTTTTATTAACCTTTAATGTACTTTAGTGTATTTACTATTAAAAAAATCCTCAAATTTAGTCCCGAGAAGGACCAATTTTTGTAGTGTAAGTTTTTTAAAAAATTATTTATATAATAAGTATATCATTATATTTAATATAATTTTACAGATTATTTAATGAAGAGTGATATTGAAATGTTATAAAAATTTAAATGATTGAAATCAATGAATAAAATAGAAGATTGATATGTATTTATATGTTTAAATATGTAATAAGAACCAAGGTTGGAAAATGATTTTCCAGGGCTATTGTAGGCATTGGGAAATCAATTTAATGAAGAGGTTTGTATTTTAATAAAATATTTGTATTTAAGTTATGAGGTGATGAGGAATCGATAAATCAAAAGATGGGACATTAAGTTTCCTCAAAGTTTGAATTCATTTAATAAGGAAGTTTTTCCGTTTTTCAAACCTACATCACTCTACATATTGGATAAACTTAATTCAATGAAAAGATAATAAAATACTGTGAAACAACAAAATGTGAGGGGAAAAATGCATATACAACAACAACAGAATTTAATATGAGGAATGAATTCGCTAGGCTCGTTGGTGTTCCGTTCTCGACTGTGGACTGTGCTAGTGAAATTGGTGTCCTCGATTGTATCAAAAGTCTCGAGACAACAAACTGTATCAAAAGTATCCAGGAACCAAACTGGCAGCAAACACGAATGGAAGAAATAGGAAATAATGGTCCTTCCCTCCGCTGGGCAGGTATAAAAATTGCAATTCAATTTTCAATCCAATTTGGGCATGCGCATGGTTCAATTCAAAATTTAAATTTTCTTTAGTTAATGCTAATGCAAGGGAGCTCCACTGTGATGGGACAAGGGTTTGGGGACAGGGAGGGTGGCAGAGCGTGGCAGAGAAGGAGGGTGGCGAGTGGGGCTCTCATAAACAGGTAAAAAAAATAACGGAACTGTTGAGTCAGGCCAGAGGGGGGTGATCGGCTGGAGGAGGTGATGAGCCAGAAAGAAGAGCCGAAGGTGTCACATCACCTTTTGATTTGTCCCAAAATTAGACTCTTCCCTCCTCACCCTCATGATCATGATAACGAGATACATCAAAGCATGGCGAACATTCAATGATGTGATCTAGATGGAAAACACACACAAATGGTACTACAAGGAGTTGTGGAGTCATGCATTCAGGCACTATGCCTTTTTCACACTACTATTTGTTCTCATACTACATAAGAAGTTATTTCCATAAAATAATATCTTTTCGATCATTTCAATTTTGCAAGGTATTGATAATGAGCAAGTGGTTGACTAGACACTACATCACCGAAATCTTGCCAAATTATCTTACATGGTGGTCCCTTGTTTTTTTGGACGATTTGGTACCAATCATTGGGTTATGGATGTGTATGTAATCTCCCTCCCGCACTACTCGTGCATTGATACCCCACTCGTGCATTGATTGGAGATTTGCATATTACATTTACATCCACAAATTGTAGCTTATTCAACGTAATGGGCGAGTCACAAGCCACAAAATCCAGGGATTCCAAAATTTGATCAGCACTCTTGATGAGGGACGTCCTCAGCCTAAAGCCACTGGGAGCACAGAAGATTCGTAGTAAAGGGTATTGAAAAAATGGCATTGGTGAAGCTTATGATTTTGTAAGGACAGTGTGGCAAATGATGTGGTATACAGTGTTCCGTAATGAATCACAATGGTTGCGAAGTTGACTAGGGTTACATCGTCATATTCAATCGTGTGCATCAAACTTTACAATGAGCGCAATCTTCTAAAAATACAAAGCTTTCGAGTTTAGATTCAAATTTGTTTGGAAAATAATAAAAAAATTTCATAAAATTTTAATAAAATTTTCAAATTTTTTAACAAATCTGAGTTAATTTTAGATACACCAAAACTTTTGATATTATTGCATCTATCTTAACCATCAAAAACAAAATTCAAATACACAAAATATCAAATATTTTAATTTAAAAAAAAAAAACATATTCCAATGACTTTTTGCCACTCTAACCAAACTAAGATGCCGTGTACAGTGAAACTTACATTTGTCATTATCAAAGTTCGATGCCAAGCCGTACCAAGGGAATAATTAATGAAATAAGATATCGGTCAAATGGTCTACGAACCAACCTCAAAAGTTAATTTGAAACGACTTGAACGAGCTTACCCGCATTACAGAGGTTGTGTAAACATCATCGCAATTGCCAAAGTTCTTTTCGCGCATAATCCCAGAATGGCAGCCTTGTGCGCTTTTTGCAATAGAATGATTTTTCCACAATCAGTTTGATGAGATAAAATTTCCACATAGAGATTGAAGTGATTAAGATTGAAAATACACTCAAGTTTCTCTTCGTTAGTTCCAGCATCAATTTTGTATTCATAGGATCCCATTATTGGAAGATTAGAGAGCATGAAGCAGTTTCTCTGCTTCAGATCGTTTGGTGTTTCTCCTTTCGGACCTTTATCATCTTTCCTTTCTGTCCTCACCACAAGTTTTCTCACTACTGCCCTAGTAATGTTATTGTACTGCCCTCGTAGTTTTTTTGTTGCTACAAATACTTGGTTTGGTTTTTCTCCCCCTTTTTTCCTGGTAATGTTATTTTGCTGCCCTGGCCGTATTGTTTGTTACTGTAAATACTTGGTTGTCTATATTGCTTATATGACCAATATGAACGAGGATTTTTTTAGGTACTCTCAGTAATAGTCTTACCCGTTGTTGTCAATACCTTGTTTATCTGATTAGTCTCTCGTTTATTTGTAGTCTATCTTCGTCATATCAGCTATAAGAATGACAAACGCACTCTCATTAGAATATCTTGTAATACACAGCTCAACTAAGGGAAGATTCTCTTTTCCTCCATGCAGTAAAAAAACCCAGGTTTATGAAATAATTTTCTGGTAAATATGCTAAAGCATGTAATATTGGAAATGGGAGTATGTTAACGAATTTCAACCATGATTAATCATGGTTGACTATGTTTGACTATGGCTGATCATAGTTGATAATAGAGACATTGTTGACCATATTCAACCATGATAAACCATGGTTGACCTTAAACACATTGGTTGACCATTAAAAGAGAAATTTGTTTGACCAAACATACTTTAAAATAGTCAAATACATTAGTAAATATGGTTGACTAAGGTTAAACCTTTAACATTAATATTATACACCCAAAAAATCAATAAATCCTTATTTATATATATTGTATTTATTACATAAAGCAAATAAGTTCTCTTATTCATAGATCATATTTATTGAGTTGTTTTTAATATAACATTTTTTAATAATTTGTAAAAACACTAAAATAATTTATTTTTCATATATGTTGAAAATATTAAAGTCACCTGCCAGCCTTGGGTAGGAAGAAAATAGTACAAGAGCAGCAGCAGAAGAGATTGAATGTGCAACACTCTGTGTTGAAGAAGGATGGAGAAACTGTAAGGAAGAATTAAATTGTGATGGGCCGCAGCCACAAATTGCAGAGGAGGTTAATTCTGTCATGGGCAAAGTTATTTTCTGTAGGAGGAATGAAGATTTCCCGTAGATCTGAACTACGGAGGAGAAAAATTATTAAAAACAGTCGTTTCGGGCTTTAAAGCCTTCAACAACCAGAATGGAGAAATTGTTCAAACAGGCGGAAGTCCTTTTATTTTTCAATTGGCGGGACAAGTGGTCCCCACCATTTATATGCCAATCGGAATCGCAAAGTTATTTTGAAGCAGTGTCTTGTTGATATGGAGTTCTGCGATGCGATGCGATCCAATCGCTAATCGCAAATCGCAATAATAAAACGTCTTGTGGATGTGTACTGTTCCGCAAGCGAAACATTTAATACACTAAAACATATATGATAATCGCCCTCACAGCAACGGAGGCCCGTGGGTCCACTTGACCACGTGGCGAAGACTTAATGGAATTGCAAGTCGTGAATTGCAAAGGTTCAATCAGAGTTTTGTTATGTGCCCCGATCACATTACCAAAGGGCGGACCTGACGGCACTATGTGACGGAGCTTATATATTGCATCACGTCCGTGTTACAATCGCATGTTACGTTGGATGTTTGCGATGCGATCCAATCGCAATCGCAACATTGCACAGTGCTCAATCGCAATTTTGTTTGTCAAAGCCGATGACTCGATCGTAGATTTTGGCTTCAGATGATTACTGGTACATCGTGCATTTGATTTTTAAAGTTTTGCAAAGTTTTTCCTTGTATTTGGTTTTATTTATTTGATTTAAGTTTTTATATAGTTTTTATGAAATGTTAAAATATATGCGCGACATATAAAAATAAAAAGGCCCGAGAGATTGTATTGTAATGAGTTGTATTGCTATGTGAGCCCCTAGGCAGAGAAAACACAAGAAGAAGAACGAGAGCATAGTTTTGTGCGTTCTTGAGAGACGGAGTTGTTTTCAAGACGGTCGGTTAGTGGCAATGTGTATGCTTGATCCTATTTTTGTTATCCCTCTGTTAAGAGGAAGAATTTGTAACAGTATTTTGAAGGAATAGAAGTTGTTTTCAGATTGAAAAACTTAGTCTCTTGTCAAATTTTTAATTTCTCTGTGTTTAGAGGAGAGGAGCTTACTCTCTCCATTTGGAATTCTCAATATTCCAACATGGTATCAGAGCTAGTTCAGGCTCTTTGAAGGTTTCAAAGAAGCTGAAGAAGAAGAAGACTTGTTGCAGTGTTTTCTCCAGCAGCGTGAAAGCTCAACAGAAGTCAAAGTTCAGGTATTTCTCAAAGATAACAGAGCTATTGTTTATTGTTTAAAAGAGTTTGTTCTTTCAGAGAAGGAAAGACAGTTTGTTTAAGTTCAAAGTTCAGTTTAAAAGCAATGGCTGGACCAAGCACTGGTATGAAAATTGGAAATGTTCAGCTTCCACAGTTTAATGGAAAGAACTATGATTATTGGGCTATTACCATAAAAGCCCTGTTTGTTTCACAAGACTTGTGGGAACTTGTAGAAGATGGTTTTGTTGAACCAACTGATGAGCAGGCTTTTAATGCCTTAACTCAAGCAGAGAAGGACTTATTGAAGAACAATAGAAAGAAGGATTCTAAGGCCCTCTTCTATTTGTATCAAGCTGTAAGTGAGAGTGTGTTTCCAAGGATAGCAGCAGCTAAGAAATCCAAGGAGGCATGGGAAACTCTGCAAGTAGCCTATCAAGGTATGGAGAAAGTTAAGACAGCAAAACTTCAGTTGCTGAGAAGAGATTTTGAAACTCTTTGCATGAAAGAGTCAGATAATGTAGACACATTTTTTACACATGTGATTGGGATTGTAAATCAGATAAGGTCCCATGGAGAAACTCTTGAAGAAAGAAGGATTGTGGAGAAACTTTTGAGGAGCTTACCCTCAAAGTTTGATGTTATTGTTACCACCATAGAAGATAGTAAAGATCTCTCAAAGTTCACAATAGATGAACTTCATGCCTCACTGATAACTCATGAACAGAGATTGAGCAGAGATGAACATTCATCTCTTGAGCATGCCTTCAAGACCCAGATGTCTTCAGGAAGAGGAAGAGGTCGAGGCAAAGGAAGAGGAAGAGGAAGAAGCCAAAACAGAGGTGGAAGGAACAACCCTTCACATTCACATGGAAGGAGCAACAGTCAGAATCACAGTCACAGCCAATGCAACAGCCAACAAGGTGGACACCAACACCAACATGCTCATGGACAAAGGTATGAAAAATCCAATGTCCAATGTCATTATTGCAAGAAATATGGGCACTATGCCAATGAATGTAGAAAGAAGAAAAATGACATGAAAAATAGGCAGAATGCTAATGTAGCAAAAGAAGAAAAGAACCCAAGTAATGTGTTGTTAGCTTGTAATGTAGCACAAGATAGAGAAGATGATGTTTGGTTCTTAGATTCAGGATGTAGTAATCACATGACTGGAAACAGAGCAATGTTTTCCAATCTAGATGAAGAAGTAAAATCTGAAGTGACCACAGGGACTGATACTAAGATCTCTGTCAAAGGAAAATGCAGAGTTAGTATTCGAGCCAGAAATGGTGAGCAGAAATTTGTCCCTGATGTGTATTATGTTCCAGGTCTGAAATGTAATCTTTTGAGCGTTGGGCAGCTCATAAATAAAGGTTACAATGTAATATTTAAAGATGATGTGTGCACAATAAAAGATATACCTCCAAGTAAGAAAATTATTGCTGAAATTCAAATGACCAGCAATAGGATGTTTCCACTCAAGCTCAACATTGACTTGAAGGGAAAAGGGAAAAGCATAGCAGCTGTAACACAAGAAGCCTTTCAGAAGGAAGCAAAGGATGAAAATTTGTTATGGCACTTGAGATTTGGACATCTCAATTTCGGAGGATTAAATTTGTTGCACAGAAAAGGAATGGTAAGAGGTTTACCATTGATTGAGAAGCCTGACAGCCTATGTGAAGGTTGCATCTTGGGAAAGCAACACAGAGAAAATTTTCCTTCAGGGAAAAGCATAAGGGCGAAAGCACCTTTGGAGATAATCCACTCAGATTTGTGTGGGCCGATGCAGACAGCATCAGTTTCGGGCAGCAATTACATGCTGACCTTTATAGATGATTTCACAAGAAAAGTGTGGGTTTATTTCTTAAAATATAAGAGTGAAGTTTTTCAAAAATTTCGCCATTTTAAAGCTCTCGTAGAAAAACAGAGCGGACTGCACATTAAAGTCCTCAGAACCGACAGAGGAGGAGAATACATATCAAAGGAGTTTCTGCGTTTTTGCAAAAAGAACGGCATACACAAGCAATTTACCACCAGGTACACGCCGCAACAGAATGGAGTCGCTGAATGGAAGAATCGAACCATAATGGAGATGGTGAGAAGCATGTTGAAGGCAAAACACTTGCCGAATGAATATTGGGCAGAAGAAGCAAACTGTGCTGTGTATATTTTGAATAGATGCCCCACAAAAGCGGTGATGAACAAAGTTCCAGAAGAAGCGTGGAGTGGCAGAAAACAGGGAGTCACCCACATGAGATTTTTTGGATGTGTGGCATATGTACACATTCCAGACAAATTGAGAAAGAAGTTGGATAGTAAGGGGGGGAAGTGCATTTTCCTCAGATATTGTGAATATTCCAAAGGATACAGACTGTATAACCCATCCACAAAGAAGTTTGTAATAAGTAGAGATGTGCAATTTATTGAAGAGGAAGCGTGGGATGGAAGCATTGAGAAAACAGTCAATGTTAAAAATTGTTTGTCTCATGATGAAGATGAAGGAGATGTGGTTGAAATTAACAACACATCCACTGCACAACCTCCAGCAACGCAAGGACAGCAAGGGACACCTCAAGCGGTAGTGATAACACCCTTGAGAAGAAACAGGAGTGCATCTCCAAGCACACCACACGGAGCAGAATTCAGTGCTTCATCAAGCACGACTACACCAAGTGAAAGTGGAACAAAATTCAGAAGCATTAGAGAAATCTCTGAGCAAGGAGCAGCAAATGAAGGTATGAATTCCCTATTTGCTTTGTATTGTCAAGTTGATGATCCTATTCATTTTGAAGATGCTATTAAAGATAGAAAATGGATAGAAGCTATGGATGATGAAATTAATGCCATAGAAAAGAACAAAACATGGGAGTTGGTTGATCTCCCAGAAGGTAAAGAAGTCATTGGAGTTAAATGGGTCTATAAGACCAAAAGCAATGTTGAAGGAAAAATAGAAAGACACAAGGCCAGACTTGTTGTCAAGGGATATAAGCAGAAGCATGGGATTGATTATGAAGAAACTTTTGCACCAGTTGCAAGAATGGAGACAGTAAGAGCAGTGTTGTCAATAGCAGCACAAAACAAATGGAAAGTATACCAAATGGATGTAAAATCTGCATTCTTAAATGGAGTTTTAATGGAAGAGGTATATGTGGAACAACCTCTAGGATATGAGAAGAAAGGCCAAGAGCATAAGGTCTGCAAATTGAAGAAAGCTCTTTATGGGCTGAAGCAAGCACCAAGAGCATGGTACAGTAGGATAGACACCTATCTACTGGAAAATGGATTTGAAAAGTGTGAGGGAGAACCCACCCTCTACATCAAAGAAAAGGATGGTAAGATGCTCATTGTTGTTTTATATGTTGATGATTTAATTTTTATAGGTAATGATGATTACCTTGTTGAAAATTTTAAAACAGTCATGAAAAATGAATTTGAAATGACTGTCATGGGTTTGTTGAAATACTTCTTGGGAATAGAAGTAGAGCAAAGTGAGAAAGGGATTTTTATATCCCAAGCAAAGTATGTGAATCAGGTTCTAGAAATATTTAATATGCAGGAGTGCAAAGCTACAATTACTCCCACAGTAATGGGATTGAAGTTGAGAAAAGATGACAGTAGCAAGGATTTTGATCCAAGTTTGTATAAAAGCATAGTTGGCAGCCTCATGTATTTGACTGCAACTAGGCTAGATATTATGCATGTTGTTATTTTAGTTTCTAGATTTATGGAGAAGCCAAAAGAAGCACATTGGCAAGCAGTAAAGAGAATTCTGAGGTATGTGAAAGGAACTAAAAGATTTGGTATTTTGTATACAGCTTCAGAAAATTCAGAATTAGTTGGATACACTGACAGTGATTGGGCTGGAAGTGTAGATGATCGGAAGAGCACTTCCATTTATGTTTTTCATATGGTTTTAGGAGCCATTTCATGGGCTTCTAAGAAACAGCCTACTGTAGCATTATCTACAGCAGAGGTAGAATATGTGGCAGCTACAGCAGCAGCATGTCAAGCAATTTGGATGAGAAGAATGTTGAGAAGCTTATGCCAAGAACAAGTAAAAGGGACAGTTATTTATTGTGACAATAGCTCAACTATTGCATTGTCAAAGAATTATGTGTTTCACAAGAGAACGAAGCACATAGATACAAAGTTTCATTATATCAGAGAATTGGTAAACAATGGTGAAGTTGTTTTACAGCATTGTAAAACAGAGGAGCAATATGCAGACATTCTAACAAAGCCATTGGGACAGAAGACCTTTGAATTTTTAAGAAAATGCTTGGGTATGATGGATAACCCAGTAGCTGACTTTAAGGGGGAGTGTTGAAAATATTAAAGTCACCTGCCAACCTTGGGCAGGGAGAAAATAGTACAAGAGCAGCAGCAGCAGAGATTGAGTGCACAACACTCTGTATTGAAGAAGGATGGAGAAACTGTAAGGAAGAATTAAATTGTGATGGGCCGCAGCCACAGATTGCAGAGGAAGTTAATTCTGTCATGGGCAAAGTTATTTTCTGTAGGAGGAATGAAGATTTCCCATAGATCTAATCTACGGAGGAGCAGAGTAAATTAAAAACAGTCGTTTCGGGCTTTAAAGCCTTCAACAACCAGAATGGAGAAATTGTTCAAACAGGAGGAAGTCCTTTTATTTCTGAATTGGCGGGACAAGTGGTCCCACCATTTATATGCCAATTGGAATCGCAAAGTTATTTTGAAGCAGTGTCTTGTTGATATGGAGTTCTGCGATGCGATGCGATCTAATCGCTAATCGCAAATCGCAATAATAAATTGTCTTGTGGATGTGTAGTGTTCCGCAAGCGGAACGTTTAATACACTTAAACATATATGATAATCGCCCTCATAGCAGCGGAGGCCCGTGGGTCCACTTGACCACGTGGCGAAGACTTAATGGAATCGCAAGTCGTGAATCGCAAAGGTTCAATCGGAGTTTTTTTATGTGCCCCAATCACATTACCAAAGGGCGGACCCGACGACACTATGTGACAGAGCTTATATATTGCATCGTGTCCGTGTTACAATCGCATGTTACGTTGGATGTTTGTGACGTGATCCAATCGCAATCGCAACATCGCATAGCGCTCAATCGCAAGTTTGTTTGTCAAAGCCAATCCACCGATCGCCGATTGTCGACTGCGATGTGGTCCCCACTCGTACATCTTGCATTTGATTTTTAAAGTTACGCAAAGGTTTTTTCCTTGTATTTGGTTTATTTCTTGTTTAAGTTTTAATATGCGCGGCATATAAAAGAAAAGGCCCGCGAGATTGTATTGTAATTTTTTTATTGCTGTGTGAGAGCCCGCAGGCAAGAAAAGCACAAGAAGAAGAACAGAGCACGGTTTTGTGCGTTCTTGAGAGATAGAGTATTGTTTTAAAGAAAGTGAGTTGAGTGGCACTGTGTGTGTAGCAGTCCTATTTTTGTTATCCCTCTGTGAAGAGGAAGATCTCTAACAGTTTTGAAAGAAATAGAAATTTGTTTTCAGTGTTGAAAACTCTGTCTCCTGTCAAATTTTTAAATTTCTCTGTGTTTAGAGGAGAGGAGCTTACTCTCTCCATTTTGAATTCTCAATATTCCAACAATATATATATATATATAATAATGTAATAAGCATTTAATAAATAAAAATAAATCACTATAGTAAAAATTTAATAAAAATATGTTATCCTAATCAAATATTAATGTACGCGGCAATAAATTACATGCAGAGCTCTAAACCAAATTGAGAAAGTTATCAATTTATTACCTGGCTTTTGTCTACCACCCCATCAGTAGTATGAGTGAGATGACATGGAGTGGTCACCCTGCCACTCCATCAATAGTATCAGTGAGATCAGATTCAACGGTCACCTAACAGTACTCGTACTCCTCCTATTCCATCATCAATTACGAATGTATTGGCCCCAAGTTTAAATTATTATTTTTTTATACATCTCGATACCACATGAAGTGAAATGCATGAAGGACAATTGTAGATTTCCACATCTACGGATCGATAAACACGACACCGCTACTGCTTGAATTACTAAATAGGAGCAATTTAACTATTACGGGTTTTTGCACTTTTTTGGGGGAATTATAAAATTAAACTATTTAAAATATAGTTTTAAATGTATATATAAATCTAACATTTTGAAAATTGAATAAAAATTTATAAATTATATGGCTAAATTTTATTTTTATATTTTAAATAAAATTAATTAGAAAATAAAAATATTTAACAATTAAAATATAGATGATGATGATGATGGTTAATGTCGACTGAGATCAAACTTTGGTCTATTGGAATTAAAGAAATGAATTATTTAGTTTGTTTTAAAATTGTACTCATATTCTCAAAGAGCTTGGAGAAAAGCATCCCAAGCTCACTATAATTTTGACATGTTAAAAGGCTAGGAAGGTCGATAATGCAACAAAGATTATGAAATTGAGATCTAATGTGGGTGTAAGCAGGACACTCTAAGAGGAACTTATTTTCATCCTCAATGTTCATATTCTCACAGAGATGGTAGATCCTTTCCATCCATGGTGTTTTAAGAACTGCCCAACGACCTGTTTCACTATGGAGCTCATGAGAGTTCGTTCTTATCTTGGGTATATTAATTTTTTCTTTGACCTAGTTAAAACAGAGAGATACTTTTGATTTTCTAGAATAGGGTTGATGACCTCCTTATAATATATTAATTTTCTTTTAGCCTGTAAATCTTTCTCACACCACATTTTCTCTTAGACTTAGAAGTAACATTATTTTTAATGTTATTAATGTTTTTCAATGCAACATTTTCGTCGATATCCCAATGGTTTAACCAGGCTCTGGTATCTTTATACCGACCTCATTTAAGCCTTAGGTGGTTTTGGCTGGAATTTAAAGCTACCTTAGGAAGTCTAAGGTCTCCCATGTTATTGATTTTGTGCTTGTACAACAGGAGCCTAGTCATAGCTAGTCTCTCGATAGGGGAAAGACCCGCTTCTATAAGGAGAATATGATATGGTGTATTTATTTTAATTTTCAAGTTATACGTTATTAAACGCTTCTAGATTTTCTCAATCTTTCTCAAGGATTCTCTAGAGATACTGCAACCCCAACCTCACATCCACACAAGATAACATGAGTGACTAAAGTTTCAAAGAGGATCTTCTTTTTATCCCACATCACAAGGTTTGTTGCTTTACAATTATTTTCAAGACCAAAATAAGCTTTCCACCCTCCATTAATCCTTTTCTCAATGTTATAGTTCTAGTTGAGCTTGTGATGAATATCAATTCCTAGGTACTTGTAAGAAGGCACTTCCTCCAAGTTGCTATTGTCATACACAAAATTAGTGTAAGTGACCTTCTTGGATTTGATAATCATAATTTTTGTTTTGTTAGTGTTAACAGTCATACCCATGGTAGAGCAGAAATCTTTAAGAAGTCTTAGTTGCTTATCAAGATCAGATGGGCACCTTGCCAGAAGAACAATATTGTCAACATAGAGAAGAAGGATGATGATTAAGCTAAGCCTGCTTCCTCTAAACAACCTGCTTCCTCTAAACAACCTTCTAGCTTGTCAATGTAAATGCCAAAAAGGGTAGGGGAGAGGGGGAAACCTTGATTAACTCCAATATTACACTTAATATCTTTTGACCACCCCTCATTGCTCTTAAAATATTTATCAATTTAAATCTATACAATAAATATAATTTGAATTCATTTATTTAAGACGGTCTATATTTAATTTTGATTAAATTATATTTGAGTTTTTTTTTTTTTTTTAAAGTTTGGTAGTACCTTTCATTTTTTATTTTTTTACTACATCTTCATCAACATTTCCAGATACATCACCCCCATGGGGAAAGGGAATTGAACCTGAGATGAGTGCCCCATCACATTTTAACCAAGACCCCACAGACAAATATATAATTTTGAGTTATTTAAAAAAGAAGTCAACATAAAATATTATGTTTTGAATAAGTATAATCATAAAACCAATGTTCATAAATTATTTAAATTTAATTATTATATATTTTTTATGTTTTCATAAAAATACATTAAATAAAATATATAATTTTGAGTTATTTAAAAAAATCAACATAAAATGTTATGTTTGAGAGATGGCTTCTGTAATCCATAAATTATGAATAAATATCTTGTGATCTATAAATTGTGAATAAACATATTAATCTCAAGATGAACCATAATAGTTCATTTTTGTATATGATTATTACCAAAAAAATATATATTCACAATAAAATATTATGTTTTGAATAAGTATAATTATAAAACCAATGTTAACAAATTATTAATACAATTATAAAAACAATTTATAGATATTAAAAAGAATTTCCATCCCAACTAGTATTTAAGAGATAAAAAATAAAATAGAGTGACATGAAATCCCAACAACACCCACCCTAGTGAATTTGGTTTATTTTATTAGATTTCATTATAATATTATATATTATAATTATTCTTTGCATACATATTTTTAATTAGGTTTTTTCATATAAAAATAGTTTCCATATCCATATCATATGATAGTTAATTGAAATATTTTAAAATTAAAATGAATTTTTAAAATATTATATTTTATTTCCATCTTAACTAGTATTTAAGAGATAAAATGGAGTGACATGAAATCCCAACAACACCAACCCTAGTGAATTTGGTTTATTTTATTAGATTTCATTATAATATTATATATTATAATTACTCTGTGCATACATATTTTTAATTAGATTTTTTATATAAAAATAATTTCCATAGCTAACAAATATTTTAAAATTAAAATAAACTTTTAAAATATTGTATTTTATTTTCTTATAAATAAAAATAATGAAAAATTTTAAATTTATTTTAAAAATTTTAAATTAACTTTTCATCTATTTACATATACTATTATATGATATTGAACCTTTTTCTAAATACACACTATCTTATTCATTATTGTTTGCTTCTAAACTTGAAATGCTTCCGTGAAATAGGTGTATTTCTCTCATAATAAATTAAATGTATGAATTCACATCATGTTTTAATATAATTTTAAATTAAATGTATGAAGTCACATGTTTTAATATAATTTTTAATATTATATTAAAAGTTAATGCACCATTTTGTATGAGATAAAATACAAAATGTTTTTGAATAAAAAGTGATACTAAAAAAGTTTTCAAATACGTACACTTTACCACAGCATAATTTACAATATTATATTGATATTTAGTCCACCATAAGCAATGGTTATTCATAATTGTTTACTTTTAATCATGAAATGTTTTCATGAATAAAGTAAATATATAGATTGACAACATCTTTTAATATTATATTAAAAGTAATTTGTCTTATTTTATATTAAAAGTAATTTGTGTCATTTTGTAGGGTATAAAATACAAAATGTTATTGAATAGAAAACGATACTAAAAAAAGTTCTCTCATTCTAAACTAGCACAATACTTATAATTTTTTATTATGATGTGATTGCTATTAAAAAAAATTCTCTGCTCTCATATAATAAAGTAAAAATATACATCTCACTACATCTTACTTGCCGTATTATAATAAAAAATATTGCACTTTATGAAATGGATTACAAAATGTTATTAATAAAAAATATTGCACTTTATGAAATGGATTACAAAAAATGTTATTGAATAACATTAGTGATATTGAAGACGTTCTTAGGGTAGTAAATTTAGTTTTTATCAAAACATTTTTGGGACATAACAATGTTTATTAATATAAATGTAGTTGATAGTAATAATAGTTTATTTATATTTTATTTAAAAAATTGAAATTTGTTCTGAATTAAAGTACTTAAATTATTAAATAATTAGAATTTTATATTTCTTATTATTAGAAAGGATGCAGTGGGGAAAATAATGGTTCATAAACCATGAAAATTACTTATTTATTTATTTATAAATAAATATGGCTTAAACAATTAATATTAATTATAGAAAATATTAAAAATCATCAATATTATAGATTAAAAAATCTTTTAAATAAAAAAATAAATTTATTATTATAAATAATTAATAATAATAATTTGTACAGCTTCAAAATGCACCTCAATGACTACCATAAAAATAAAGTGTTACCAGTGGAAGAATCTCTCAAATAAAATATTTAAAAGTACCTCACCTGATTGAAATGAAACAAACGAAGTTAGTATCATTCCTAAGTCTGAAATGCATTTTGATTAAGAGGTTTATCTCCTTTCCAAAGAGCATCACAACAAGTTGGTATCTTTACTCGGATAATGCAGTCAACGCAATTACCTGAATCCTGCAGTGAATGCGAAGACGTGATGCTTAATTACTAGTACATGTGTGGAGCATCATTAAGAGACCGCTTTTTATGGAAAATATCATTACTACACACTTTTCTTTTCTTTTGGAAAATATCACTATTACACTTATTTTTAGAATTGTTTTTGTGTTTTTATTTTATTTTATATTGAAATTTAATATCAATTAAATTATCTTAAATATAAAATTGAAGACAAAATACTTTGAGACAAAAATATTTTAAGACAATTTTATATTTAAAACTAAAATAATTTATAATAAAAATATTTTAAGATAAATTTTTAAATTTAAGATAAAAACAATTTGAGACAAAAATATTTTAAGCTAAAACTTTATATTTAAGACAAAAACAGTGTTAGACAAAAATATTTTAAAACAAAACAGTTTGAGACAAAAATTTATAGTTAAGACAACTATCACTTAAGATGAAACCCATTTAAGACATTTAACAATTAAGAAAAAACATATCAATTTAAGAAAATATTATCTAAAAATTGCAAAATTGGCTCTTACAGTGCGCTCTAAGTCCATTAGCTTGCAAGTTACTATTGTCTAGCGCATATACCAAAGTTGTTATTTCACTTGCCATTCATGTTATCCTATATAAAAACAACAATTTATTGGGCTCTTCGTTTTGTGGGGGTAGCCGACCCTTAAGAATGTGACAATTTTTTCGAACATCAATTCCTCATTTGTCCCTTCGATCAATGTTGATACGATTAGAGGCAACATGTATGTCGTTGCATTCGACACTACTACACGGAGGGGGATTTTAAAACAAAAGAAATATTTTGTCTTAAAATTTTCAATATGAGGCACTAGTAAAAAAGGTAAAGGTAAAGGATTAGAGATATGTCTTTACGCTATTGATGGTCTTTAGGAAGAAAAGTGATGGAGGCCAGCGAAAACTGATGGGATGTAGGGCGATGGAGGTCGACAATAAAGGTGTGCTTCGTGAGAGAGTGATGGAGGCACTTTTGATGATCATGGATAGGTAGTAACATAGTTGGAGTACTTTTCAGGGTCTCCATTGATTGTGTTTTAATATATGTTTTTTGACTATTTTATTTATTTTGAACGCTACTTTTAATTGTTGCTTGTTGTTATCAACACATTGTTATGTTGAAACTCTTGAATATAATCAACAACATGGATTAGATTCACCTAAAGGATTGTTGAAAAATGTAGCAAGAAATTCTCAATTTGATTTTTCCTTGATTAAATTGAGAAAATTTTGAATTTCCACATCAACATACAACATCGATGTAATTAGCTTGTATGACATGGCTTGGGTCACCCAATTTACTCAGTAAATTTGATTTGCAGGAGTTAGAGTATAGTTAAGCATGTGTGATTGCTAATTTGTAGCAATCAAAGTCAATTATCTCAAGGTGTTTTTAGTTAAACTAGTTCTAATTGTTGGAGGAACTAGTGGAAGGTTAGTTGTGTAGTGGGACTTCAATCAAACTTATTGATCATCCAATTAACTGATCAATCATCCCAAAATAGCTAGTGCATGTAAAGAATTTAAGTTCCCCAATTGAGGTGGACATTCCAAGGCAGTGTAACATTAGTTGTAGACTAGTATTGAGTGTACATGTGTTGCATGCAGTCAGATGATCAACTTTAGGAATTACACAATACATTTTGGAAAATTTCCTAAATAATAGGGGCCTAATTTCTCAAGGAATTGTGCAAGGAAATAAGAGCTCAAGTAGAGGCAGAAATTGACTAAGTTTGGGTTAGAGCTTCTTAGTGAGCAAAGAGATAGGTTATCATAATTGCAGGTTGTGCTTAGTTGAACAAAGAAATTGTAATACATCTTTATTCATCAGATTAATGCAAGAAGTCATTGGGCTTTCTAACAGATTTTTTTTCCCTAGGAAAAAATTTGTGTGCATGTTTTTTCTTCCTTATTGCATGTCTTAAATTTTTGTTCTAAATTGTGAATTAACTCATGCATAGTAGTAGATTTGGTTTGTTCCTTGTGATTTTGAAAAAAATTCATCAATAGCTGCAAATATACACCATAATTTCTACATGGTATTATAGAAGGATTCACATTAGAGTAGGAATTTCAAATTTGTTTCTAAGAAGTTCGAATTTGCAGTTTACTGTAGTAGGATCTCTTAAGATCTAAGAATATGACCTTCAACAGGCTGATGCTAGAGTATTCCTTGGAAGGAAACTCTAATTTCGTTGCATGAAAGGATCGCATGGAGGAGGCATTCGATGCCAATGGATTGCTAGAATACATGAAGAAAGATGTTGCAAAACTAGCTGAATATAATTTCAAAAACTTTGCTCAGTGGAATAAAGATGTAGCCAAGATGTGGAGAATAATATTGGAGGGATTACAGGACCACATTTTCACCAATATCCATGGGAAATAAAATCATTATGCAATGTGGTAGGAATTGACATATATATTCCAGAATAGTAGTGAGCACAGGAAGCTGGGGCTCAAGGATAAACTTTGAAATATCAAGATGTAGAATAATGACTCTATCCCACAGTATCTGAGCAGGTTCACACAAGTTTGTGATGGGCTTGCAGGAGTTGGTGTTACTATTTCAGAGGATGACTCAATAATCCTGGTCCTTCTGGGCATTCCTAAGAGTTGGCATAATTATCAAGATTCATTGAATGAGAGGGAGAAAGTATTGAATTGGGAAAAATTATGATCTTATTTGGTATAAGATGAAATAAGGCGAAATACCAGAGATGGGACCTCATCCAAGGGAAAGGATGAAGAAAAAATTGCATTGGTTCGAAAGGGAAAGAAGGAAAAAGGGAAGAAATCTCAAACCAAACCAGGCACTATGCCATGAAGTGTCCAGAGAAAAAAGCAAGAAAGAAGACCTTAGGAGGAGAAGCAGGTGAAGCTTTGGCTTCAGAGTTTGATCTTGACTTTACCCTTATTGCATGCATGTCTGGCACAATGATGGGAAGTGTGTGGTACTTGGACTCAGGTGCATCGTTACACATGACAACGTGTAGATATTTTTTTAGTGGCTTGGAGGAGAAATATCTCCAAATGTGCATCAAGCTAGGGAATGATGAAAGTCATAACACGATTGGTATTGGTATAGTCACCTTTCAGAGGGATTCGGGCCCCCCTCTCAGGCTTAAGGATGCCTTGTTCGTTCTAGGCCTAAAGGAAAATATCATATTTTTGGAGCTTTGGAAGATTGTGGTTATGATGTGGTATTCGAAAAAGGAAAATAATTCGTCAGACACATAGCAACGGGATAGGTGGAGAAGATCAGGGTTTGTGTAAAGAACTTGTATAAGCTAGATGTGGAAGATTGTGATGCATTAAGCATTAAGGTAGAGAAAGTGCAGGGCTGCGACGTCAGTGAATTTTGGCACAAAAGACTTGGCCATTTATATCATGGCACCTTTAATATTATAAAACAAATAACCACTAACCTGTCTAAAGGATCACTTGATAAACATGATGTATGCAAAGGATGTACATTAGGGAAGTACACAAAATCTACATTCCATGATCGGGACAACAAAGCACATACATTCCTAGAAAGGATCCACTTTGATGTTTGTGGACCTTTCTCGAAAACCTTCATTTCCAGACACAAATATTTTTTCATTTTTATTGATGGCTTCTCAAGGAAGTGTTGGATCTTCTTCATGTGGAAGAAATATGGTACATTCTCCAAGTTCGTAGAATTTAAGTCACTGCTGATCAAGTGCTCATTGTTAAGCTAAAAAATGTAAGTACTCAGAATTGTTCGGAACCTGAGTGACTGCGAAGTTCTCGTCGCCAGGAATCCAGCAAACTTAGTTTCATCAAAAACTCACTTCGTATGTGAAAGTTAGAGCCTTTTGTTCATTTTCCTAAATAGCGAAATTTTTTGCAGAAATGACAGAATGATGACATAGCAGCCTAGTCAGCAAAAAAATAATATTCCTGGAATATTCCTTCTATTTTCCCAATGACACTATGACAAGTGTCACTTCGTGGTTGGTCACTGAGTTTGGTGACTTGTTGCATTTCTATTGGTGGTTGGTTTTGGAATGAACCAATGGGATGAGGACATATGGCTAGCTCAGAGACTGCCACATACCCCCTCCCAAAGGCCGAATTAAATTAAGTGTAAAGGTAAAATGTCATTTTTTATGTGGAAATTTTTTTATATGGTGGACGGGTAGAGGTCAAAATCGACCCCGCGACCTCCCCCAGACAAATGCACAGCCTTAATGTTATGCCAACACCATTGGTTCTTATAATACAATGTCCCTGACATGTATTTGTTTTAAACCATGAGTTATTGCGGGGGTAATTAGGGCCAACCCCTTACCACATGACCATGCCCTAGAACCGAAGGCGGGAACTCTGACTTAATATGGAGGTTTAAAATGATAAACCTCGCTTTATTAAACCATTAAGCTATGATTACAATGTGATTAAGCTGGGATTAGATTAAGCATGTGGTTAGCACTAAGTCCACTTAATTGTGCCTTAACTGTGCTTATCAGTTAATTAAACCAGTCTTATATTAGTGGCGGAGTTGGTAGAGTCTGCCCTTTGCGGCAGAACTCCAAAATTAGTAGAGTTAACTAGGGTTCTCTCCAGTTTTGGAGGATTTTTCCTAGGCCAAATTAAATGAACCATAATTTTTAAAAAATTCAACCAAAGTTGGCTCAGGAAGAGTCTATCCTAGAATATTTGGAAATTTTGAGCATGTTGGAGTAGGGTTCAGGAGCAGTAGAGGATTATAAACAACACTTTTTTCCATTTTGAGCTAATACAGAGGCCCAAGCCATGGAAGCTGGACCAAGGAGATGTAGCCTAGGAGTGGTGAACTCCATCAAAACACTGTGTTAATGGATCATTTGATGGTTTGTTGTACATTTTATTATTGTTGTTCAGTACTTTGTTTTAATGTTGAAATGCTCATGAATTTAACATAAAACTTGACATAATTACCTGTTTAACACTCACAAACACCATAAGGAAACCTATGCGCAATGAAGCAAATGATCAGCAATTTTTTATATTTCTAAAGATGAAATTATCACAGAAAAACTAACATTCAAATTCAGATCAAGGTGGTATTAGAGAAAAGGTTATTTGCTTGAGTTTTGTGCAAGTAGGTTTTTAATGGTTTCAAATTTGTGATTCTTACAAGGTTAAAGTTGCAGAGAGGAGAAGGGAAACCATTAGTTGCTAGTCCTAAGGTTAGGACCAAAAGAAGGAGAGCCACAAGGCCACCATATCCACCCAAAGTTTCACTCTCAGTTGCACTTGAATCACCTCAAGTTATATCTTTAGCTGAGATTGAAGAGGTATAAGTAGCACCAGAAGCTGAGCTTGAATCCATAGACATCATCTTAGGCGTAGGAGATACTAAAGGTATTTCAGAAGAGGAAGCATACAATAAGGCTTTCCATAACCTAATCAAAATGGTTAGGGTCCTCTATGACGAGAGGAGCACCAAGATGGTTGAAGGGAATTATAAGTCTCCACATGGAGAGGCAACCTTATAAGACAAAAATGATGAAGAGAAGGATTCAAAGGGTAGTGGAGGAAAGCCTCCTCCATCTCCACCATCTTCATCATCATCCTCATCATCACCATCAGCAAGATCTTCCACTTCCATAACAAAAACCACCCATACTCACTCAAAACCCACAAAAGGAAAAACTCCCTTACTCAAACTTGATGTCAAATTTTAGCTTCCAATGTATAATGGCGAAGTGAATGCAGAGAAGTGGGATAATTGGATTCATCAATTGGAGGTTTATTGTAGAAGTCAGAACCTTCTGTTAGTGTCAGGCTAGTCACACTGCCATCAGTGATCAAAATTTCTCTTTTGCATATGCATATTAGGTGTCTCATACTGAATAAATTTCACCATTCCGCTAGGTCATGGATTCACTGATGGTAGTAATGTTTTATCAGTTTTCCCTCATAAGGTACTTACTGATTTTCATTTCTATGGTATTTAGTCATTAGTCACTTTTATTCTCAAAATCATATCAGTAGGTCATAGGATGGGTCTCATTACGTTATAGGGTCTCACCATGATCAAATTAATGAGTCAAATAATATCAGCAAGGTCATGAGGAATTCAATAAACTCAAAGTCACTGCACCAAGAAGATCAAAGAAACAGTTTGTCCAGCTTGATGTAATTTTCACTTCAAAACCATGTTTTGAGGTGAAAACATGATATTTTTCCTTTATTATTATCATTCATTATGTAATTTTATATCATCATATGTAATAAGTCTCAATTTAGAAGCTGCTATCTCCACAAAGTGATGTCCCTGCCTTCAGAAAAGTTTTCCGCAGCATGTTCATCACCAAATCATTCTCCAAGCTGATCCATCAAATAGAGCCCAGAAAGAGCTTTCCAACGGTATACTACACTCTCAAAACTGACTTCTAGATTGAAATTTATGCTTAAGTGAAGTAAAAGTCCCTATATCCTCATTATTAAAGTTCTAATATTTCCCCTTTCCCCTTTCTGATTATAAAGTCGCATTATAGATACAAATGTGATTATGCCAAACCACTTCCCCTCCATTTCCCGTTGGAACCTTATGTTAAATATTTCAAAGCTTCATATATATACATATAACCACCCGTCGTTATAAACCACTTCCCCTTTTCCATAACCCCTTAGACTTTATAACAAAGTTTAAGACTTACATCCCGCCCTTCTGAAAACTTTCAATCGCATCGCAAATATTAATGTATGCCCCGATCACTCTAATCGCAAATATCTCCGATCGATCAATCGCATCATCCTCCGATCAATCAATCGCACCCCTCCCTCCGATTACCCGATCGCACCCCTCCCTTCGCTTACCCGATCACACCCCTCCCTCTGATTACCTGATCTGCTCCCCCGATGGCAAAACCTCTGATTGATCTCCCCACCGTTGATCTATCCCCTACCGATCCGACGGCTCAAATTCAATCAGGCCAATCGCATCGGCATTTCACATATGTTGCACTCCGCTCCGCTCCGATATTGCGATTGTGATTGACCCCTAGGCCCACCATACAATACTTTCGCCCGTTCATATATAAAAGGCCTTGCCCTTTGTTAATCCGAAACTTTGGTTATATTGATTACATACAAAGGCTTTTCTCCCAATCGCATCGCAATATTTGTGATGTGTTACTCCCCTTCCCCGGTCCTTCCGATTCCGATTGCGATGGCGCCACATTACAATGTATTTGTTATATTATATCTCTCCGCCCTGTCTATTTCGATTGTGATTTTCATATGATTTCCGCCTCCTTCCCTTCCCTTGTTCCATTTAAAATTAAATTCTCCCTTCACCGAGGCAAAATTTCATTTCATTTTAATTATTCCAAAACATTTTATAAAATTCAGTTCTCTTCAAAAGAAATATTCGAAAAGCAAAAAGACAAGTCAAAGGCCGTGAAAGCTTATTCAAAACAAATATTGTTACAACAGTAGCAAAATAGGAAATCTGTTCATCGGATTACCTATTTTCTTTCATACAGCATAACAGCGAAATCTCCAAAGTGGTCAAATGCAATGTTGTCCTTACTATGATTGTATTTCAGTTCTTGAGCTGTTAGAACAACTCCCTTTTTCTGTGGATCTATGTTCCCACATTTCAGCCTATTTATTGTAATTGTAAATCATTTGTAAAAGGGGTGTGTAACTAAGCAGTAGGGGAATAGTGTGGAAGAAACATTTTGCGCTCATTGTACAGTTTGACAGGAATTAATAAGAGATGCAGCTATGATTTGTGGGATCCATGTGGTATGAGCTTTAGCATTTGTTTTTCTCCTTTGTTTCATATGTGAATTGTTATGTGTTCCATTCATCCATAAACATTTCTTTTGAATGTTTTCAAGATGGAAAGGTAGAATCCAATTTATATGCTCTGCCTTGGGAAATCATTCATACTCAGTGTTTTTCTTCTGTTTGAAAAGGATCCATTTATTATTTCCTTTTCAGCTCCTCATCAGTCTGTCCATCCCATCCCTATTTAACTTTATTTGCTAAGTTTCCTGCCTATCTTGCCCCATGAAATACCATGTGTCGTGATTTAATTCCCAGTTTCAACTGTCCCTTTTATCCCACACATCCCTGAAATTCATTCATTTATTTTATTAAACCCTTTTCCATTATTTTATCAAGCCTAATATTAGTTCATTTATTGTGTTTCATTGAATATTATTTCACGGAGAGAGCCCTCTCCTGTCCTTGTAGGGCTAGCTACAAGGCTAAGCGTGGTTTAGTTGTTACCCTGTTTTTCCCTTTCAGCTTGGGGTCCAATTTGGGTGCTAACATCTCTGGCGACTCCACTGGGGAAATAGCTCAAGATTGTTTGTTTAGTAGTGTTATTCGTTTTATAAACTACAGATAGAGCCTGAAGTTATGCCAGATAGCCTTCGAACTGCACACTGCTTTGCAAGTACATAAGTAGATAAACGCTGCTTCAGTCAATCTCCGGTCTAGTTTTATAAACGTAACATCTGACTCGCAAATTGCCCTAGTACATCAGATAATTCTAGACTTTTAAATGATGATGTTCATAGTTTGCTAGGCTGGAAATAAATTTTTTGTAAAATAAAAATTCAACCACACTGGCTTCAAGAAGATACACCAGGGCTAATCCAAATCCAAATCCTCCCCTTGTGTTTGAAAATCCGAACCTTATCCCAATAATTGTGAGAAGATAGGAAGGATCATTAAGCCCCAGACCCGTCTTCAGATCCTATACTTGGCCCAGTGAATGGTTTTTTGTAGAAGACCTTTCCTTTGACGAGAATTTTGAACTTTCTTTATTTAGGAATAAGTCTGAAACCAACATTGATGATACAGTTTTAGATCCTGACTTCCTTGTAGATATTGAAGTCCAAAGAGAAAATTCCTCCATTGACGATTACATTTTTAATTCTCCTCATTCCATCACTGTAACTGATATCCTTGAGCCTTCAGAATCATCAAAAACAGTCTTTCCTCCTCCCAATTCATCATCACTCCCATCAGTCAATTCCCAATTATCATCACCTCCATCAACACCTCCATCAAATCCTACAAATCCTATTGTAAATCCACCCAGAGTTATGGCTGCCAGGTATGCACCCCTAGTCTTACCCCAGGTCCTCAATGATATGCCTGCTGACTATCAAAGTAAAATCCCCATCTTTGATGCTACTCTGAGCACTACAGCTCAGCAGCATGTTGATAAAATGAATGAATTTTTTGATTTACATGAGGTAGAAGCAGAGAATGTAACAACCAGGCTGTTTGTTCAAAGCTTCGGAGGTGAAGTCAGAAAGTGGTTTAGAGCCTTACCACTAGGCTCAATTCACACTCTCCATGAGTTGCACACATAGTTTTTGGACCGATGGGAGGTAAAGAAGAACCCACTCCAAATTCTGTCTGAATACGAGAACATTAAAAGAAATGTGGGTGAAACAGTGCAAGATTATTGTTTAAGATTCAATGCTGTATATAATGCTATTCCAGCTAACTTGAAGCCTCCTGTGGGACTAGCATTGTTGAAATTTCCCAACGGTTTTGATGCCAACATGGCATATCAGCTGTGTGAAAGAGACCCGTCTTCACTTGAAGACATGCAGAAGATAGCGGTAAACGTTGAAGCTAATTTGCTGGCTGAAAGAGCACGAGCCAGAGCTGAGAAAAGAGTCACAATAAAAGAGGAGGCCTCTACTTCAGACAGTAAAATGGACACTCTGATCAGAACAGTAGAAAAAATGGTCGATAGGTTAACCATTGCAGATAGAACTAAGCCTCAAATAAGGAATCCGAATTTCAAAGGGCAGAAGCCGCAATTCAGAATTAGAAAGAGAGAGCAAAGAACGCAGGACCAAGTTGCGCCACCACAGCAGTAGATTAAAACTCCATTGCAGCAGAACTACATGCACGGGATAGATTTAGACGACGATGATCCTGTGATTGAGGCTAATCACTTTTTCACAGCTGATGGTGTGCCAATTTTCCTCACAGAAGACGAAGAATACATAGTGGCGACTCTAGATATTCAAAAACACCAAAATTTCATTTTGGCCAATGACACAATATTGGAAGAAGAGTCTGATGACTACCAGAGAGGGTATATGAATGCTCTGTCAGCTCAGCAAAGGCAGTACTCTTTGAGGAACAGAGAGGTTACAATCAGTCCTATTCAAAAGAGAAAGGAACTCCAAATGAATAACGATGCACATAAGAAAGCTAAGGAGTTGGATGATCCTTCCTCTAGCAAAGAACCTGCAGTTGCTAATACCGCAAATGAAAAGAACCAGCAGAACACAATAAAGGAGCCAACAAAGAAGAAAGACCTGCCCATTAAAGAGGTAGAAAAAGCTCCCTCCTTTAATCTAGAAAATGAAATTTCTAAGTTAAAGGTGTCTATGCCTCTCACAGAGTTGGTGAAGAATAGTGCATATAAAACTCAGGTGTCTAAAGTCTTGCAGATAGATTCTATTCCTGATATGGTTAATGTAGAAGACGACTTCCCTGAACTTATTTTCGATCCAGCCACAAAAGAATCTGAAGAAAATGAAGTCCCTCCTTTTTACTTAAGTCTTAGAGTACATGAGTTTATCCTGCATAATGCTATGTTGGACTCTGGGGCCTCACATAATTTGATGCCCAAAGCTGTTATGGAGAAGCTAGGCCTTGATATCACTCGAAAATATCATGATTTGTATTCCTTTGACTCAAGTAGGGTCCATTGTATTGGCCTAATTAAATATTTGGTAGTGTCTTTAGATCAGATTCCAGCAAAGAATGTCTTGATGGATGTAATTGTTAACATTGTTATCGATGAAATAGGTAACCGCACTATTACCTACTTTTTTTTGGTAGCATAAAAAGCACCCGATTTTGAAAAGTGGTGATGAAGAATCACCTTTTTTGTTTTTGAGCACATTTTTGACACACTAATATTTTTATTTATGTAGTATGAATATTTGTTTTAAAATGTTAGTGATTTTCATGCTAATTTTGAAACGTATTGATGTAGCATCAATTTTTTTTCTTTCTAAAGCCGTGATTTTCATGCTAATTTTGAAACGTATTGATGCAGCATCAACCTTTTTTTTTAGAGTGGTGATTTTCATGTTGGTGATAAAACACAAAACTTAGATAAAAAAAAATATATAAAAACAATAAAAAAAACCATAAAAATGTTAAAAAAAAAAAAAAAAATTAACTCGTTAACATATATATATATATATATATATATATATATATATATATATATATATATATATTCGAAAATTATATCAAAAGAAATGACAAAATTTGAAAAAAAAAATAAAATTAACAAAAAAAAAACATCAAAAACATTTTTTTCCAAGTTATTAAAAAAATCCATACAATTAAAAAAAAAAAATTTAAAATAGAAAATTTAAAAATAATTTAAATTACAAAATTAAAATTTAGATTAAAAAAAAAAATACAAAAAAGAAAAAATTAAACTTAAAAATTTAAATTAAAAAAATAATAATAATAAGAAAACAAAAATAAATATTTTAAAATTAACAAAAAAAACAAATTAAAAAAAAAAACAAAATTTAAAATTGAAAAAGAAAATTAAAATAAAAGAATTATAATAAAAAAAACTATCATTAAAAAACAAAAAAAATGAAAAAAACCTCGTGCAAATAATTAAAAAACAAATATCCAAAAATTTACTGTTTTTTTTTTTTAATGAAACAATTTATAAATTTTAAAAATGAAAAACCAAATAAACTAAAACATTAAAAAAAAAATTTAATTAAATTAAAATTTAATGAATTTAATGAATAAATTTTAAATTTCAAAAAATAATTAATCTAAAATATTAAATTTAAAAACAAAATTAAAAAAATTAAAAAAAATAAATTTAAAATAAATTTAAAATAAAAAATTTGAATTAAAAAAAATATTTTAAATTTTTTGAATTAAAAAAAAATAAAAAAATAAAATCAAATTAAGAAAAAAAATATTAAAAAAAATAAAAAAGAATTTTTTGATCGTGGTGGTGCCCGCCAGTCGGCCTCCTGCCTAAGTGGCGGCGAAGGCCGACCGCTGGGCATGCAGCCTCCCGCCCGCCTAGCAGCCGGCCTCCGGCGGGAGGCCGATTCCGGGAATTGCCGTCCCGCCGCGGGAGGTCGATTCCGGGAATCGCCCTCCCACCGTGGGAGGTTGATTCCGGGAATCGCCCTCAGGCCGATTCTGGGAATCACCCTCCCGCCGCGGGAGGCCAATTCCAGGAATCTCCCTCCGGCCGCGGGAGGCCGATTCCTAGAATCACCCTCCTGCAGCGAGAGGCTGATTCCGGGAATCGCCCTAAAGCCGATTCCAGGAATCGCCCTCCTGCCGCAGGAGGCCGGTTCCGAGAATCACCCTGAGGCCGATTCTGGGAATCGACCTGCCACCGCGGGAGGCCGATTCAGGGAATCGCCTTGTTGCCGCGGGAGGCCGATTCCGGGAACTGCCCTCCCGCGTCGCGGGAGGCCGATTCCCGGAATCGGCCTCTCGCCATGAGAGGGTGATTCCTGGAATCAAATTTCGTGGTGATTCCTGACCTATCGTCATTTAGCGGTTTACTTCTTCATTGCCATTACAGCTGAGGTCATCATGCACCACCTACTATCAAATTATTTTTTATATTTTTTATTTATTTATTTTTTTAATTTAAATTTTTTTAATTTTTTAATTTTTAATATATATATATATATATATATATATATATATATATATATATATATATATATATATATATATATATATTTTAAATTTGATTTTTTTTTAATTTTTAAATTTTTTTTTTAATTCAAATTTTTATTTTTTTATTTTTTAATTTAATTTTTATATTTGAAATTTAATTTGTTTATATTTTATTTATTTATTTATTTATTTTAAATTTTTTTTTTTTTTTGGTTTTTTTTGTTTTTGTTTTTGTTTTTTTTTTCTATATTTTGTTAATTGTTTTTATTAAATTTTGTATTTTTTTTATTTAATTGTTTTTTTTTTAATTTTTTCATATTTTTTTTATTATTATTAAATTTTATGTTTAGTTTTTTCATTTAATTTTTTAAAATTTAGTAAGTTTTGTATTATTTATTTATTTATTTGAATTTAATATTTTTTTTAAATTTTTTTTATTTTATTTTTATTAATTTTTTAATTACATAAAATTTTTATATTTTTTTTATTTCAATTAAAATTGTATATTTAAAATTAGTTTTTTTTTTAAGATAAACTTAATATTTTCAAATTAATTTGTTTTTTATTTTCTTTTTTTATTTAATCTATTTTTTTATTTTTATTTTTTCAATTTTTCAACTTTAATTGATTTTTTAAGTTTTTTAACTTTTTATTTTAACAATGTTTTTTTTTATTCTTTTATATTTAAAATTTAATTCTTATTTCAAAATTTATTTGTTTGTTCATTGATTTATTAAAATTTAATATTTTTTTCAAATTTAATTTGTTATTTTAATATTAACATTTTTTTTTAATTTAATAAAATATAATATATATATTTTTTAATTTGTTTATATATATATATATATATATATATATATATATATATATATATATATATATATATATTTTATTTTTTATAATTTAAATTTAATATATTTTTTAAAATCTATTTGTTTTTTTAATATATATTTTTTTAAATTTAATATTTTTATTGTATTTGATTTTTCATTTTTCATTTTTAATTAATTTTTAATTTTTTACTTTTAATTTCAATAATGGTTTTTTTTTTTTTTTAATTTTCAATTTATTAAAATTTCATATATTTCTTTAAATTTAATTTTTTATTTTAAATTTAATAAACATTTTCTTTTTCTTTTTTAAATTTAATTTCTATATTTTATTTTTTATAATTTCTTTCTTTTTTAACTTGCTTTACTTTTTAATTTAATATTTTTATTTTCTTTTTATTTTTATTTTTTTATGTCTATATATTTTGAAATTTTAATCTTTAATTTTTTTTATTTTTTTTAAATGTTTGAATTAAAATTTTTATTTTGTTTTTATTTTTATTTTTTTATTCCTGTTTATTTTTAAATTTTAAGCTTTAAAATGTTTTTATTTTTTAAATTTATTTTTTTCTTAAATTTTAGGTTCTTTGTATTGTTTGAATTTTAAAAATTAAATAATGTTATTTCTATTTTTAAAAATGTCAAAAATATAACAATTCTTTTTTTTTTGTTATGTCAGCATCAACTGGTTTTGTTTTGAGGGTGTTTTTTCAATCCTTTTTTCAAGAAACAATTTTGTTTTTAGCATAATTTTATAAATTGTTGAAATTTGACCTTCAAAAAAAACCAAGTGCATTATGGAATACACTTTTTTTGTTTTTGGGGTGTTTTTTCATGTTTTTTGAGTCTTTTTGGGCTAGAGTTCCCGTTTTGAGGTCAAGTTACCTATTTCATCGGTAACAGTGTTTGTTTTCAATGTCCCACCAAGGTTTGGAATGCTTCTATCTAGGTCTTGGGGTGCCAAACTCAAAGGAACTATGCAACTTGACTTCTCTTATGCCACTATCCCTATATTCGGCTAGTTGAGAAAGCTATATAGGGAAAAGACAATGAAATATATGATTACCAGCAAAGACAAGACTGTAAATCATCCCATTAATGCTGTCCATACAGATTTAGAGTCTTTTGTCTTCTATTATGATGGCAGTTTAAATGATGAGAATGTTCAATTGGTACAAGTGGATGAAATACCTGAGATTTCAGAGAATTTCAAAGAAGTCCTCAAACAGGAAAAGGATAAAGCAGCAAACACTTCTAAACCTCCTGCCTACCAGCAGTGAAAGGAAAATGAACAACCAGAAGTCAGCCAAGGTAAAGAAGAGAAAGAAACAAATTTCCAGCATCTTCAAGAAGAAGAAGAAGGCCTGTGGAGTATGGATTTTGATGGAGTTGTTGGTAAGGATGGAGATGGCATTGGAATATGGATTAGAAGCCCTGTTTTCCAAACTGAGAAGGTTCCAAGTAATGTTAGAGTTTGCACTTATAAGTTAGCTTTTGATTGCTCTAACAATGAAGTAGAATACGAGGCTTTGATTACAGGCCTCAAAATTTTGAAGAAGTTGAATGCAAAAAGGATCTCTGTGTATGGCGACTCCGAATTGATAATAAAACAGGTAAAAGGAGAATACCAAACCAATCATCCGAGATTGACGGCATACAGAAATGCAGTCCTAGACATTTTGAAGACATTCCCAGAATATACTTTGACAGAAGTGCCCAGGATGCAGAACATTATTGTTGATTCCCTTGCCACTACTGCAAGTAACTTGAAGATTCTGATGAACTCCAACAAGAAGTTTGAGATCTATGTCAAACATAGGCCTACTATTCCAGACAATTTAAGGTATTGGCAAGTATTTTGGGATGATAATGAGATTAATGCATTTTTACACAGTGATGGAAAATTCAAAGATACTCCAATGGAGGGTGAGTATGAGGTTGATGATCAGGAGTTAGAAGCAAACCAGATGGACATATTGCAGCTAAAAGATAATGTAATTCCTAGAGGTCTCATACCTCTAGAGGAGCTTTTTGATCAGGATGATGTCACAAAGAAACCAAGCTTGGTGCCCACAGAGAAAGAAGTCGAAGATGTGAATATTGGAACATCTGACCAGCCAAGGTTTGTCAAATTGTCAAAGGAATTATCCCCTGAGGTAAAGTTGAAGTATGTTAAGTTGCTTTCTGAATTTTCTGATGTATTTGCATGGGATTATTCAGATTTGAAAGTGTATGATAAGAACATAATTCAACACGCAATTCCTATCAAGCCAGATCATAATCCTTTCAGACAGAAGCTGAGAAGAATCAATCTAAAGCTACTACCATCAATTGAAAAGGAGGTAAATAGGTTGTACAAAGCAGGAATCATAGCTCCTATTATATTTTCTTATTGGATTTCGAATTTGGTCCCAGTGCGTAAAAAGATTGGAGAAATAAGACTGTGTATTGATTTTTGGAACTTGAATAGGGCATCCTTAAAGGATAATTACCCACTTCCGAAAATGGACCATATTCTGTAGAGAGTAGTTGGAGCATCTAGGATGTCACTACTTGATGGCTACTCAGGCTACAATCAGATCTTGGTGCATGAGAAGGACCAAAATAAAACTACTTTCATGACACCCTGGGGAACCTTCCAGTATGCCAAGATGCCCTTTGGACTGAAGAACGTTGGAGCCACCTTCCAGCGTGCAATGGACATTTCTTTTGCAAATGAAAAAGATCTTTTTCTTGTTGTTTATTTAGATGATTTGACAGTGTTTTCAAGTTCAGATGATGAGCATTTGCACCATTTAAGAGTGGTTTTTCAGCGTTGCAGAAAGTTTGGGATTTCTCTCAATCCCAAGAAGAGCCTTTTTGCCATTGATGAGGGAACATTGCTCGGGCATATCATCTCTAAAGATGCCATCCGCATAGATCCAGCCAGAGTGGAGGCAATTCAGCTCATAGATCTTCCACGGAACAAGAAAGAGATTCAGGCCTTCAATGGTAAGATGAATTTTTTACGCAGATTTATACCTAATCTGGCTGAACATTTGAGGGAAATGCCCAATATGTTGAAAAAAGACAACACTGTTAAGTGGAGTGAAGAAGCAATCAAATCATTCAATCTGGTGAAGTTTTCCTTATCTAATTCCCCTGTTCTAATCAGTCCCGACTATACTCAAGATTTTATTATATTTTCGTTTGCATATGAGCATACTATGGCTGTTGTTTTAATGCAAAAGAGAGAGGAAGTAGAAAAGATAATTGTCTTTTTCAGTAGGACTATTAGAGATGCTGCGTTAAGATATAATATTATTGAAAAACAGGCATTGGCTCTTGTCAAAGCATTGAAAGATTTTAGGGTCTATATTCTGCATTCACACACTATAGCACATGTCCCTAACACAGAAGTCAAGGATGTGCTCATGCAAAATGATCCAGAAGGTCGAAGAGGAAAATGGATAGCAGCTATGTTGGAGTATGATCTGGAAATCAAGCCCATGAAATTGATCAAAGGCCAAGGCTTGGCGAAATTAATGGCTCAATAAAATCTGCGTGCTTTAGATATAAACCTCATTTCAGCGATGTCAGAAGAGGAAGATGAAGGTTTGCTAGTTCCCATTTCAGATATTTTTCTGCACTCCCGTTGGTATTCAGATATTGTGTATGTTCTTCAGCATTTGTCACCTCCTCCAAGCATGTCTAAGATTAAAGGTAGATCTTTGAAGCTTATATATGAAAAACATTGTATTTTGAACAGTGCTTTGTTTTGGAAGGACTCAGGAGGTGTTTTGCTAAATTTCCTGGTTGAAGAAGAAGCTCAGAAGGTAATGCACGATTTCCATAAAGGTGACTATGGTGGTCACTTGTTTTGGAAAACTACAACGAACAAGGTATTGAGAACCGGGTATTATTGGCCCACATTATTTTCTGATTTATATAAAACAATAATGAATTGTCATGAATGTCAAAGTTTCCAAGGGAAGAAGAAATTGCTTCCGCTTCCTTTGAAACCAGTTTCAGTGAATGCGCCCTTTCAGTAGTGGGGGCTCGATTTTATAGGAGAAATTCACCCTGCGTCCTCAGCACATCATCGATGGATATTGACTGGGACAGATTATTTTATGAAATGGATCGAGGCCATCCTTGCTGGGTAAGTGACTAACGTGGTAATTATTCAATTCCTGTAATCGAACATTTTATCCCGTTTTGGCTGCCCATGTAAAATTGTGACAGATAATGCAGCCGCGTTCAGATCAAAGAAAATGGTCGATTTTTATGAAAAATACAACATCGTGCTGGGCCATTCAACAATGTATTATCCGCAAGGCAATGGCCTGGTAGAGTGATCGAACAAACCGCTAATGAATATAATTAAGAAAATGTTGGAGGCAAACAAAAGAAATTGGCATCGAAAGCTCATCAACGCACTGTGGGCAGACAGAGTTAGCAGTAAAAAATCAATAGGTATGTCACCTTTTGAGCTGGTTTATGGTACTGATGCTGTCTTTCCTACTTCTCTTACAGTTAACGTTATGAGATTGTTACAAGAAGTTGGCAGTGAAGATGATGACAACCAACGAAGGATCAACGAGATGATTCACCTTCAACAAACAAGAGAAGAAGTGTCACAGAAAGCGATTCAGTTGCAGGAAAATATTAAAAAGATATATGATAGGAAGACAAAAGTAGAAAAGTTTCAACTAGATAATGTAGTGTTGAAATGGGATGCAAGAAATGTAGACAAAGGGAAGCACGGTAAGTTTGAGAACCTTTGGAAGGGACCATACAGAATCACAACGTACAGGGGACAGAATGCCTTCCTGCTTTCAGAAATGGATGGCCTGGATTGTCCTGGAGGAGCAATAAATGGTAGGCTATTGAAGCACTACCATTGTTGAAGACATGAAATCAGAATCTTTCTCATCATCATTGTAAATACCATGTTATTTTTTTTTTTAAATCAGAGTTCAAATGCATAGTCATTCAAGTTTGGGGCCCGAGGTGAAGGCTATAAAACTTGAGTGATATGTGTATGGTTTGGTTTCATTTCAGTTTTCAGTCTTAGTCTAGAGTCAGAGTCAGTTTGCATTTGCGTCAGTTTTCAACATTTTTGACTCTATGCCCAATGGATAAGGCTACTTGGTATACAGTTTTCTTGGCACCTCCAAGGAGCTACCATCCCCATTGGAGCCAATGTTAGTGTCAGGCTAGTCATACTGCCATAAGTGATCAAAATTTCTCTTTTGCATTTGCATATTAGGTGTCTCATATCGAATAAATTTCACCATTCCACTAGGTCATGGATTCATTGATGGTAGTAATATTTTATCAGTTTTCCCTCATAAGGTACTTGCTGATCTTCCTTTCTATGGTCTTTAGTTATTAGTCACTTTTATTCTGAAAATCATATCAGTAGGTCATAGGATGGGTCTCGTTACGTTCTAGGGTCTCACCATGATCAAATTAATGAGTCAAATAATATCAACAAGGTCATGAGGAAGTCAATAAACTCAAATTCATTGCACCAAGAAGATCAAAGAAACAGTTTATCCAGCTTGATCTAATTTTCACTTCAAAACCATGTTTTGAGGTGAAAACATGATATTTTGCCTTTATTATTATCATTCATTATGTAATTTTATATCATCATATGTAATAAGTCTCAATTCAGAAGCTGCTATCTCCACAAAGTGATGTCCCTGCCTTCAGAAGATTTTTTCGTAGCATGTTCAATGCCAAATCATTCTCCAAGTAGATCCATCAGAAAGAGCCCAGAAAGAGCTTTCCAATGGTATACTACACTCTCAAAACTGACTTCTGGATTGAAATTTATGCTTAAGTGAAGTAAAAGTCCCTATATCCTCATTATTAAAGTTCTAATATTTCCCTTTTCCCCTTTCCGATTATAAAATCGCATTATAGATACAAATGCGATTATGCCAAACCACTTCCCCTCCATTTCCCATTGGAACCTTATGTTAAATATTTCAAAGGTTCGTATATATACATATAACCCCCCGCTGTTATAAACCACTTCCCCTTTTCCATAACCCCTTAAACTTTATAACAAAGTTTAAGACTTACATCCCGCCCTTCAGAAAACTTTCAATCACATCGCAAATATTAATGTATGCCCCAATCACTCCAATCGCAAATATCTCCGATCGATCAATCGTATCATCCTTCGATCAATCAATCGCACCCCTCCCTCCGATTACCCGATCACACCACTCCCTCTGATTACCTGATCTGCTTCCCCGATGGCAAAACCTCCGATTGATCTCCCCACCATTGATCTATCCCCCACTGATTCGACGGCTCAAATTCAAATGGGTCAATCACATCGGCATTTCACATATGTTGCACTCTACTCCGATATTGCGATTTCGATTGACCCCCTGGGCCCACCATACAATACTTCCGCCCGTTCATATATAAAAGGCCTTTCCCTTTGTTAATCCGAAACTTTGGTTATATTGATTACATAAAAAGGCTTTTTTCCCCATCGCATCGCAATACTTGTGATGTGTTACTCCCCTTCCCCGGTCCTTCCGATTCCGATTGCGATGGCGCCACATTACAATGTGTTTGTTATATTATATCTCTTCGCCCTGTCTATTGCAATTGCGATTTTCATATGATTTCCGCCTCCTTCCCTTCCGTTGTTCCATTTAAAATTAAATTCTCCCTTCACCGAGGAAGAATTTCATTTCATTTTAATTATTCCAAAACATTTTATAAAAGTCAGTTCTCTTTAAAAGAAATATTCGAAAAGAAAAAATATAAGTCAAATGCCGTGAAAGCTTATTCAAAACAAATATTGCTACAGCAGCAGCAAAATAGGAAAGTTGTTCATCGGATTACCTATTTTCTTTCATAAAACATAACAGCGAAATCTCCAAAGTGGTCAAATGCAATGCTGTCCTTACTATGATTATATTTCAGTTCTTCAGCTGCTAGAACAGCTCCCTTTTTCTGTGGATCTATGTTCCCACATTTCAACCTCTTTATTGTAATTGTAAATCATTTGTAAAAGGGGTCTGTAACTAAGCAGTAGGGGAATAGTGTGGAAGAAACATTTTGGGCTCATTGTACAGTTTGACAAGAATTAATAAGAGATGCAGCTCTTATTTGTGGGATCCATGTGGTATGAGCTTTAGCATTTCTTTTTCTCCTTTGTTTCATATGTGAATTGTTATGTGTTCCATTCATCCATAAACATTTCTTTTGAATGTTTTTAAGATAGAAAGGTAGAATCCAATTTATATGCTCTACCTTGGGAAATCATTCATACTCGGTGTTTTTCTTCTGTTTGAAAATGATCCATTTATTATGCCCTTTTTAGCTCCTCATCAGTCTGTCCATCCCATCCCTATTTAGCTTTATTTGCTAAGTTTCCTACCTATCTTACCCCATTCCTGATTTAATTCCCGGTTTCAACTATCCCTTTTATCCCACACATCCCTGAAATTCATTCATTTATTTTATTAAACCCTTTTCCGTCATTTTATCTAGCCTAATATCAGTCCATTTATTGTGTTCCATTGAATATTCTTTCATGGAGAGAGCCCTCTCCTGTCCTTGTAGGGCTAGCTACAAGGCTGAGCGTGGTTTAGTTGTTACCCTATTTTTCCCTTTTAGCGTGGGGTCCAATTCAGGTGCTAACACCTTCAAGAAGATGACATAAAGATTCAATTGGATTCCTTGAGGATGGAGGGATAACACTTGTATGGTGGGAAGCAAGGACTCAAGAAGAGATTAAAAGCCATAGTAAGATCTTGATTTCTTGGTCAAATTTTATTGCTTCCATTAAAATGCAATTCTTTCCTCTAGCTTACATGCAAAAAGCCATTATGGACTGGCATAATTTTAGACAATTGAAAGGGAAAAGTGTGCAAGATTATCCTCATGAATTTAGGAGAAGAGCTCTTATTTTGGGTGTCACATTTTATTCTCGATAAACTTTGTTAATTTTATATTTGGGGTTTGCACAGTTACCTTAGACATATTATTCTCATGTTCAACCCCATAAAATTAGATGAGGTTTGCATTCAAGCCACACATCTAGAAGCAAGAGGGAAACAAAGTGCAGATGAGAAAAGTGATAGTTTCCTTGAGTATGAGGGTAAAGGAAAGGAAAAGTTCAATGGAAGATGAAAGAGAAATAGCTCTATCAAAAAAGAGAAAGAGAAACTCACATGTAAACATTGTTTGAAGAATGGCCATGATGAAGACCATTGTTGGAAACACCATCGAGAGTTGAAGCCAAAAAAACTTAAAGCCAAAGAGAAGGGGGAAATTGTTGCAATCATTGAACATGACTTAGGTTCAGATTCAGGAGATGAAACCAAGATTATAGCAATGGATTTGAAAGGTAAGAACAGAGCAAGCACTAGTTCTTCAAGTTTTTCTAATGCAACTCAAGATGAAGATACAAGAATTGAACTCTTTCATATTAGAGTCATTTCTAAACATACCAAGATAGACATGTTATTTTATAGAGGTTCTCAAGCTAATTTGATTTCTGAAGACTTAGTTAAGGAGCTAAACCTTGAAACTGTTATACATCCAAGACCTTATCCTTTAGGGTGGATATGCAAGAATGCAAACTTGCAGGTAACAAGGAAGTGTATTCTAAGGTTTGCAATCAATTCAAATTTTCTTGACGAAGTTGAACTTGATGTATTGCCGCTTGAGATTTGAGGTATTGTTTTGGGAAGTTCTTATTTTTATGATAGGAAAGTAGTATTTCATCGCTATGAGAATAAGTACCACTTGTTTAAGGATGGAATTGAGTACATATTTAGAGAGTGGAAGAAGAAGAGAAGTTTGTCTCTTATACATGCATGAGAAATGAAGAGAATAGTGAATACAAGTCAAAATTTGACTTTGTTAATGGTCAAGCGTATAGATGTTTTGAATGATACCTTTCAAAAAAATATATTGAATGAAAAAGTTGATTTCATTGAAGTTTCTTATGCTTGTAATAAGATGTTTCAGGACTCTATTAGGTTTCCTTTGAAAGGAGTTAAACAAGATGTGAAATATTTATAGCAGTCAACATCATTGTTGAGCAGTGTTGGAAACAAGATGTTGGTGCAAGAGAGAGTAAAGTTCAAAGAGAAAGCGCCAAAGAAATTTGAAAAAGAAGGCATAGGTTCCACAAGTACTTGTTTTTGGTTTCAAAAAGGTACACGACAATGTCAAATACACTTGGTCAAAAGTCAACGCAAGTACAAATCAAGAGAAGCTAAGAATTGCTATGACGACAGTGTTAGAGGTGAGATAGTTTTCAAGTTTCCTTTGATTGCTGCTCTACAAATTCAAGGAAATTGCAGCATTACAGTGTCTACAATAGCAAGAGAGTGTCTCAAGAATCAAGGAAAAATATTAGCTTTTGTGAAAATCTCAAATTGATGAAAATGGGAAAATTCCAGACGATTAAGACTAGAAGGGTGAGGGAACTGTACCCTCATCCACATGTTGAGTAATGAAAGAGATTTTGGGGTCCAAAAGGCTTCTAGTGGGGAGGGATGATCAGGTTCTAAGTGTTAAGATAAAACATGTAAGTGCACAGAATCCTTCGAAACCTAAACAACTGCGCAGTACTCGTTGCTAGGAATCCGACACACTTCGTTTGATCGAAAACTCACTCCGTATGTGAAAGTTAGAACCTACTATTCGTTTTCCTAAAAAACTATTCTTTTTGCAGAAATGACATAATAATGACATGGCAGCCTACTCAGCAAAAAAATAATATTCGTGGAATATTCCTTCAATTTTCCTAATGACACTATGACAAGTGTCACTTCATGGTTGGTTGCTGAGTTGGGTGACTTATTGCATTTCTATTGGTGGTTGGTTTTGGAATGAACCAATGGGATGAGGACATGTGGCTAGGCCAGAGGTTGCCACATGCCCCCTCTCAAAGGCCGAATTAAATTATTTGCAAAGGTAAAATGTCATTTTTTATGTGGAAATTGTTTTATATGGTGGACGGGCAGAGTTCAAGCTCGACCCTGCGACCTCGCCCACACAAATACACAACCTTACCACTATGCCCACGAGATTGGTTCTTACAATACAAATTACCTGACATGTATTTGTTTAAAACCATGAGTTATGGCGGGGGGTAAGCACGACCAACCCCTTACCATAGGACTATGCCCCAGAACCAAAGGTGGGAGCTCTGACTTAATGCGGAGGTTTAAAACACCAAACCCCGCTTTATGAAACCATTAACCCATGATTAAAGTGTGAATAAGTTGGGATTAGATTAAGCGCGTGGTTAGAGCTAAGTGCGCTTAACTACGCCTTAACTGCGCTTATCAGTTAATTAAACCATTCTTATCTTAGCGGCAGAGTTGGCGAAGTATGCCATTTGTGGCGAAACTCCAAAATTAGCAGAGATAACTGGAGTTCTCTCTAGTTTTGGAGGAGTTTTCCTAGACCAAATTGAATGAACCATAACTTTTTCAAAATTCGACCAAATTGGGTTCAGGAAGAGTCTATCCTAGCATATTTTGACATTCTGAGCATGTTGGATTAGGTTTCAGGAGCAGTATAGGATTTTAAATAACAGATTTTTCCATTTTGAGTTAATAAAAAGGCCCAAGCCATGGAAGCTCGACCAAGGAGATGTAGCCCACGAGGGGTGAACTCCTTCATCCAAATATTGTTTTAATGGATCATTTGATGGTTTAATGTACATTTTATTGCTATTCTTTAGTACTTTGTTTTAATGTTAAAATGCTCATGAATTTAACATAAAACTTGACACAATTACCTGTTTAACACTCACAAACACCATAAGGAAACCTATGCACATGAAGCAAATGATCAAAAATTGTTTATAATTCTGAAGATGAAATTAGCATAGAAAAGCTAACATTCAGATTCAGATCAACTGGTTGAGAAAGAAACCAACGAGAAGGTGAAGGCTCTCAGTAGCAATAATGGATGTGAGTATGTGTCAAATAAATTTAAAAATTTATATGCGAAAGAAGGCATTCGACGAGAGTTGACAACACCCCACAACCCATAGCAGAATGGGGTGGCTGAGAGAAAGAACTATAACATTGTGGGAGCAGTGAGGGTGATGTTGCATGACCAAGGCCTACCTTTGCATTTGTGGGCTGAGGCATGAAATACAACAATCTATTTGCAGAACTGGAATCCTCATTGGATTCTTGGCATGATTACACTGGGGAAGGCTTTCTTGGGGAGAAATTCAAATGTGTCGCACTTCAGGATTTCTGGAGCCTCTGTTTATTGCCATGTCTCCAAAGAATCAAGGAATAAGCTTGAGTCGACCACCGAATTAGGGGTATTTATGGGTTACATAGAAACTCCCCACAACTACCGTGTGTACTTATCATCCCTCAGAATGATAGTTGTGTGAATGGATGTAAAGTTTTATGAGGAGAACGTGATGTGGTGCTCTCTTGAGAGGGATCTTTAGATCCCACTAGAAGAGGAGCTTTTAACTCCAAAGGAGGAGCCTCAAGAAATTTTGGAGCAACCATAAATTGAGGATTTGAACCATAAATCTCTTAGTTTACACAATACTTCATATCACACAAATTGCCAACTAAATTACCCTCAGTATTGATATTTCTTTTGTATAATTATACTAAATACTATAATAATATATTATTATTGATTGTGACTATTGAAAAAAATATTAATTAAAATATAATAAAACTAAAATTGGAAAAAAAATTAGTAATAATTTCTTCATCTTTTTCCATTAATATTTTTGACAACCTCATATATAGTTGCACAATATTAAAGGTTAATTAGATAGTATGATTATTATGAATATCTAATCCATAATTAATCACATCAACTTGTTTTTTTAACATTTAAATTTCCTTTTATTTTAGTTATTCCCTAATAATTATTTTTGTCACAATATATTCACAATTTGACCATTTATCATATCCATTTAAGATATAGAATTTAAGCGGATACTTCATATTTTATCGAATTATAATGTTCCTCCACCATAGCCATGGTTTGTGTCACAGAATTCATTAATGGGACGTATAAGTTATGGTTAGGGGATTGGGCGTTGTCTATGAAGACTAAAAATTAGTTTGAACTATAAGAATTTTTTTTGGTCGAGGAACGTTACAATTTTTTTTTCTTGGGAGTCAGATTTTCACAAACTTTTTTTAAAAATTAGAATGGTGAAGTTTAGAATCATTTTTATAATATAAATGGATTCAGTACTATAAAAAAATCTTGAATATCCAAAATCAAAATTTTATAACCAAAGATTTTAAAAATTACTACCAAAATTTATTATAATCTTGCCAAAATTTCCCTTATTTCCTAACTCTTTAATAATTACATTGTATTCACAAAAATAACCTCCATCCGTTTTCTATTACAAAATAAATGCCAGTAAAACACAATATACATATAATTGCAATATGAAGAAGGTGAAGCTAGTACCACTTTCTGCCTGGCCAAGTCAGTGTGAGAATAAATAGCGTTCGGTTTAGCTGCATGGTACTACTGGCGGACTGACCGGCCAGTGAGGCAGCATGAAAATAAACATAATCCATAAAATACAGGGAATATACTTGACTTTTTTTTACCAAACTCCATATCGGATATCATTCCAATTTCCACACTGAGTTTCGAACAGAATTTTTTTTTTTTTTTTTTTTTTTATTTTATTTTAAATGCCTTCTTTCATGTTTCCTCCCACTTATTTCTATTTCGGATATCATTCCAATTTCCATTCAAAGAGAAAATTAATTCCATTTTATTGGGTACGGTGTCTTCTTTCATGTTTCCTCCCACTTACCTTATAGCCGGCCTACCAACAAGATTTTATTGGTTCAACACATGTAAGTGGTACTATTCATGGATTTCAAGCCGTAGTTTCCACCTCAATTTTCAATTTTTAACGAGTTTTTCTATTTTACCAAGAATTTCGTAAAGTTGTTTATGAGGCAACAAAATAGCTTGGATAATAGTTTTTTTTGTTGGTAAATTGTTTTTTAAAAAATTAGATAGTTAGATGATTTGAATCATTTTTTTGATGGTGGAAATAGATTCACCACCTGAGACTAAAAAAAAAACCCCGTAGTTTGACACCCATAACCCAGATTTCCAAAAAATCCTGCCGAAATTTTTCATAATCTTACCTGAATTTCAAGGTTATTTTGTGGGTTTTTTAGACTACTCAGATTTGAGACTCCATAGATGATGTCACTTTCCACACACACACACATATATATATATAATTTTTGGAGCGCAACAATTTTTCCTGAAATTCTAACTTTAATTTGGTGGGAATTTCTTCAACAATCCAATCTTGGGAATGCTTGCATCATTCTTTTTTAATGGTGGAAATGGATTCAACACCATCAAGAACCCTTGTGGCACCCAAAATGTTGAATCTTGATAATTGTAACCTAGTTTTCCAAAAAAATCTGCTAGAATTTCTCAAAATCATACTAAATTTCTATTATTTTCCACGGAAACTTGAAGCTTATCTATGCTACTATATTTATTTTTGTTAATTTCAATCATTCAGAAAAAGACTTGAATTTATGATGATTAATAAGAATTTTATTATATTTTGCTAATTTCAACCATAAAAAAATGTACTTGAATATGAAATTAGTATTAATTTAAAAAAATAATATAGATATATTTTAATTTTGGATTTTTCATGTATTAAGAAAGATCAAACTTTTAGATATACATTTTTTTTTTAGAATTTTGATATTTTTTTGGTTAATGTTGGATATAAAGTTAAATAGATCTACTCTAGTGTTTAATACATTGCATGTCAACTCTACTTTGAGCACAAAACAATTAGAGCTCCTCACATCCCCTTCACTTAATAAAATGTTTTAAGGAGCATGCCTCAAGATGGATCAAATTTCCAGAGGTTCAAATATTTTCTCAAATTTTGATCCCTTATCTAAGCATAATAGATTAGGATTTAAGTTGGATCTTAATATGCAACCAAGTTATCCATGAAAGCATCTATCATGCACCAAGAAGAATCAAATTCCTAAATGTGCAATTTTTTCTCAAAGTTTGATTCCTCTTGACCTATAAGATATTTAAACTTAGCATGGATCTAGGTTGGTTCTTAATATACTCTCACGGAATGTAGCGAAGCACTTGGGTTTTCGTGTTTTTATTTCTAGTCAAAATATATATATATATATATATATATATATAGTTGATATTGAAATATGTTAATTAAAGTGGACATTCAAATATTTGATTTATGACTTACATTGAAATGTTTTTTTTTTTTTTATTATAGTTTTTTAAAATACCATGTGCCAACTCCATGGTAAGAGTTAAAGGAATTACTAGTGGGTACTCGAAATAATGGAAATTAAAATGGCTCTAGTCACCTTTTCTACAAGATCCGAGGGGGGAAGTGTCACACCTCTAGTTGAAGGAATTTTTTTTTTTTTTTTTTCTTAACCGGATTAACCGGATGAAATTTTCTTAACAAGCTGTACTTACAAGATACATATTCTACTGACCTTTATATGTAAACAGATACATATTCCATTTAATTCTATATGAAATCAGATACATGTTCCATTTGCCTCTAGATGCAAACCCTCTACTACTTGCATATAGAACTTTTTGACACTATATATTTAACAACAATATATATATCCATATGTATCTCCAGCTCCCATAAGTACATATATTATATAACCGAATAGGGCCTATATGACCTTGGGCCCTATTAGTTCAATGAGAAAATGAATATATATATATATATATATATATATATATATATATATATATATATATATCCTAAGGCATATTGGATTCCAAATGTTTTGTCTTTGTATACTTATTATTTGTCAATTTTTAATTAAATGAAACGGTAGATCTATATCGCATCCATGTTTACATATATATATATATATATATATATATATATATATATATATATCCCATATATATATATCATACGCCTTTTTCATATTATATTATATGAAAATATAATATATTATATGGATGTCTTAATGTTTCATTTGGAATATTACACTTGTATACGCACGTCCTATACAACTGCGTTGATACATAAACTGGAGTATAGGTGCCGTAGCCTCCCTTTACCCTACGGCCACTCCGTTGTCCAATGAGAGTAGTTTTATATTAGCATTATACTTACGTCCCGCTTGTTGAATTTTAATCATGGTTTCCGTGGAACTTCTCTAACCCTAGCGTACTCAGTTGGTATTGGTTGTTCGCACGTCTTGACCGCAACCTTCACTGTATACTCATTTTTATTTTTTTTTATATTCGTGCTTACTTGTGCAGGCGGCACCAAGTGTGAAAAGATATTTGTGACTGCATTTTTTTTTCCGACACGGAACACCTATTCTACACGATACCGCTGTGGCGTTTTTACCATGATTACGATTATAACCCAATGTAGGCATTTTGACGGACTCCGGTGTACTCGGTCTGGAGCGTGATCAGCACGCTACCCTAAAGTTTAACGTAGGGCTCGGCTCTGCAGACACAGATGGTGGTTTTTTTTCAAGAATCGAGTACAGTATGCTGGCACATCTCCTCTCGTACTGATCGTGGGATTTGCAGGATGGTTCGGTTACTCGACAGGTCAGCTCCCACCGGTACTCTGAGAGCCGCGTTCTATCTCTGGAAATGACACATCTTGGTTTGGTGCACTATTCTTATGCGTGTAGGGAGTCACTTCTCTGTAACCCCATCGCTCGCTTTAATGATGCCTTGTACTCCGAGTTACTGTGGCCGAATTCCCACAATCAACCTGGGGATTTTCTGATCCTCCTGGGGCAGTGAACTTAGGGTTACAAAATCGCTTTTAAGTCGATGCCCTTTGATGTCTTATCCACCTGATCTTCCCTTCTTATCTATGAGTGTAGCGTCATTGAATTTCCCACTTCCTTTTCCAGTGTTGAGGTCGGTTGTGACTACGGTTCTTCGCTTCCAAGTGGTTATTTGATCTGCATACCGGGTTCAGGGCTTTAACCCGTGACTCTCTGAACCCGTTTACTGTTATTGCCCTCACCTTCTAGTTTATTTACTTCGTAGGTTAGTAGTAGATACAGTGTCTCATCTTGACAGATTTGTGTTTTGCAGATGGGTCGGCTCAGCGGCATCTCATGCTAGCGATCTAGCGTTTCGATTTACTCTCCTACTACGCAGGTTACGCCTTCCCTGCGGTTCGTTTTCTCAAGGTTGCTAAGCGGATTTGAGATAGGTTTTGAGGTAACACATAGCTGGATCACTCGGTTCTGAGGTAATCGTAAATTCATCTTCTTATATATATATAAATGTGTTTCAGCTTCGGGCAGAGCCGCTAAACCAGCGAACTCTCCCACCAGTGGATTTCTTATGCACTAATTTAATTAAATTCTGTGGTGGAATAGGTTACCATTGGCATCGTTCTTTGCGAGCGGAGGTAAATACTACGTTTTACAGTGGCATGTTAACGCGGCATTCTCATGCAGGTCAAGGACACCAACGGATCAGCGGCGAATATAACATGCCACGCGAATAACATTGCCAGCTCTGTATATGTATTACAGGAGGTCTGATACTAATCATTTTGTTTTTTTTTTTTCTAACTTATCTCCCCGCTGTGTTATAATGATGCGGGTCTGGTTTACTGTTTCCCGGTCGAATTATTTTGTTTCCTTCACCTAAGTTCGTTTTGTTTCAATCTCCGAACCCCAACGAGCCGTAGCTGCCGACACTGTGATATTCCGAGAATTGTTGACCGCAGTCAATGGAAGAGGGTATAAATTCTTCATCCCTCTTGACAGCAGTTCGCTTACCTATTTACGTACGCACACCAAAAGTTTTTTTCATTTCACTTACAACATATATTGTTCAGCTATATATATACAACTGGTATTCACATGCTTCAGATTTATATATTTCGATGGTAACATATGTTGGACAGGTGTATACGATTCGTGTCCATGGTTTAAACTTTTAACCGAAAGGGTTTGTACATGTATTTATAGTTCCATTTCTTTCTAGCATATAGGTCGCGGCGTTAATCTATATGGAATTTATATGTAATCGTTTATATATGGAATCGTATATGTTACCTCGTATAGGTAACTTAATTGTAGTCGAGGGGTGCAAGAACTAATTTGCTCCAGATCTCGCTACATGGTAACATATGTACATATATTATTCCTTAAATTTTTGGCTATACATGCATTAGATAGAGTTAATATTCAATAACTATAGATTGAGTTTGTATGGTCATTGTATAATTTTAATTCATAACCCTAACATTTCTTTTAAGGGTTAGAGGTAAAGCTAATCTACCCTACCTTTTATGTTGGCTATAAGTGGGGTAAAATTTCTATAGCACAGATTTACTCTTCAGTTCAATAATAATACCTATTCTAAAGTTCTAAATCTGAATTTTTTTTCCTTTGCTATACACATGTATGCACCCACTAATGTTTGACTAAAGGAATTTGATTTTAAATGGAGTCTTTTGCTATAATATTGGTCTTCACAGACTTAGGATAGAGCTGGAAATGTAGTATAATTATTTATAACAGGCATATGAAGCAAATAGAGTGGAAGTACTCTTTTCCCATTACAATTTCAAACGTCATATGTTAATATCTCCTTTTCTTTCTCTTTCTTTTTTTTCTGTTATGCACCAAGTAAAATTCAGTACCTACTATCATATTGTTCTATTATACATAGGAGCACAATTTTTTTTCACATTTGTAGTTACAAAAGCAAGAGAATATTTCATTATTCCTAGAGACTAAGAACTTCAGATTTAGACCATAATTGGTTTAGAGCTTGTGGGGTTTCTACTCTATGGATCTCAGGTCTACAACTAAACAGAATCTGGAGGGTGAAGACCTTAAGATGGATTCTGTTAAATGTAGTACCAACATCAATCACACCCTTTAATTTATTTTTATATATGTAGTCAATTCATACCATCAGAAAGAATAATAACAAAATTTAAGAACATACCAAAAATCTGCAAATGACCAACCTCCCAACCTTAGAATCCTCTTTGTCTCCCATGATTCACCCCCGAGCAGAGATCACCTTCTAGCACAGATCAACCTCTGATCTGTCTAGGAGCAGCTTATTTAAGCTCATAATTCCCCAAAGCATGTTTCTAATTCTGCGTCCAGAATAGCAGGATGCTTTCTTTCTTGTTTAGCCTAGGCTTCCCATTTTGGGATTCTTTAAAGCTGCTTTAAGCTTTTCCTCAGCTTTTCCAGCTTTTTCTCACCTCTTCCCAACTACTCCTCTTCATTGGGGAAATTTAGATTCCTCCTCAAATCTAAATAAATTTCTTTCAAGGATTTTCAGAAAGATTTTTGGGGATTTGTTGCCTTATCCATCCTCATGGATTTGGCAAGTGATCTCTAATTCTCTTTTTGGTCAAAATGCACAATCATTTTATTTATTTCCTCAATTAAATTATGCAAATACATTCACACCATATTCATCCCTTGGGGTCCACCCCCTTAGGATTAAATTTCAAATGTCTAACTTTAAAAATTCAACACACAAATTGGGGGTGTTACAGGAAGAATATTTTCTCATACCAATTTTTTCTTAGTCGGATAATAGAATTGAACAACAATTGCAGGTGGCCATGGAGACATATAACGCACAATTTGCACTCAATCTTCAAGAGGATGAAGTGTTGGGACTTTATACATTTTCTTATTCTTATTCTTTGTAGGTCTCTAATATTTTAAATGAAATGTCATCTAATGGGTTTGGGCTACTTCAACTCACAGCCTCAACCTCGACCTCTGCTTGTTCTTCCTCTTCAACTTTCGAGGAAAGGGATGAGTATATGAACCTATTGGATGAGGGATTATTCATTTTGAATGGTCGTCGGCATCATGATGGTTAGATACGTGAGGTATCCCCTCTACCTATAATTCTTGAATGAAGCTCATGTGCCATGTCGACGGTAGAGTGTGCGAGAGAAAACATGTTTAGCGATTGTGTTTGAGAAAAGGTTGCATGCAAAGAATTTGCTATAATCTACAAGAGAGAGATTCATGAGGGTTTTGTTAAAATATGTAAAATGTTTGATGAAATTCCCTAGTCGGTGGGGTTTACAAGGATCAACACATCTGCTCCTCGAAGCTTGGCTGCTAGTTGGGGTGTGGCTAAGAAAGGTAGTGGGGAATCAGATCTTCAAAAATTCCCCATTTTTGTTAAACAATTTTTCAGGAAAATACCCTTGCATTTGGTCAATGAAATGGATGTTGTAGAATTTCTTGCAGACAACATTTAAAAGTTGTTAGGAACTCCCATGAGAGAAATTGTGCTCCTTCATGAGGGGAAACAATTAGTGATGTCAAAAAGCCTCAAATATTTGGAATAAAAAAGGACTCCACCATCTTGCTTTTCCAAGTGTGAAAGGAGGTTCCAGGTGTGGTGGGCCATCCTCTTCTTCAAATCCCATGACTTTTAAGGATGCCTTGAATTAATATATTAATCCTAAGTCACACAAGGAGCTCTTGGGTCAAGCCTTTGTTGTAGATCACTCTTTAAACACTCCCATGTTAGAAGTGAATGAGATCATCAACAAGAAAAGGAAAAAAAAAAATAAAATTTAAGCAATTATATGTCGTTTCAATGGAATTTTTCCTTTTCCATCTGCTCTACGGGATTGGGTTCATTAGAACTAGTATTAGAATATAGATTTGTTGTTCTGTTCGAAAAGTTCTTTTATAGTGTTCTTTAAAGTTCTTGAAGACCAACAGAGGGTTCTAAGCCAGGGTCCCTGGTTTTGGGGTAGAGTATGTCTTTCGATACAGCCATCGTTTCCAGACTTTAATCTACTTAATATGAAGTCCTTTCTTGTATCGATTTAGGTAAGGCTCCCAAACGTTCCCCTTCAATGGATCCTGCCGGAGATATTTGAGGACATCAGAGACTCCATAAGTTGCATTATCAAGGTAGACAATGAAATAGTGTCAAATGGATTTGTGAGTTTCATTTTCATATGTGTGGAAGTGGACCTCAGTGAAGGTTTTCCAGAAAAAATTGTCCTTAAGTAGGGAGACAAGGATTATTCCCAACCTTTGGACAATGAAAACATTGTGTTCAAGTGTAGAAATTAGAAACAACTTGGGAGCCTTCAGCATGCATGTCCATTTCCTAAAGAGAATTTCAACTCATAGGATGTGAAGAGAAACAACCATGGATAATGAGATTAAAAACTAGCAACAGGTGCCAAGAATTGAATGGGTCAAAAGAAAAATAGCCCATGACAAAAAAAGACATCTTAGAATCAATCAACATCTAAAGCTCCAGTTTATCCTCCAGTAGTTCTGGCACAACCCTCTGTGGAGGAAAATATTTTTCCAAAGGAGAAGGAGAGATCTTTAACTCCAACACTACTTGCAATTTGTGGGAAAAAGTGGAATCATGAATCGAACTAGTCTGATGATAAGGAAGACATGTCAAACATGGCAAGTTTGGCAGCCATGAAAATCTCTCAAGAAAATGAGCAAACAACTTTAGCCTTAGCTGTAATAGGATAGTTCCACAGGATGGACTGATGTCCATAGGAGAAAGGGGAAAAAGGAAAAAGCCATGATTCTCCATGGTCATTTAATCCAAGGATGTAGTAGATGTTCTCTAATGTAATTTGATTATCTGATGCAATATATATTTTTTTGGTAATAATAGAATTAAATTTACAAAAGATAAAGTTAAAGGAATTACACATCTCCCTCATATAAGAGAGTAAAAAGGGCTTATAATAATAATATATATATATTTTTACTTTCAATTACTTTATCTCTATATATAATATTGATATAAATTTATATTATTTAAGGTGTTCATTGAAATATTTTGTTTATAGAAAATTGTAATATTTTTGTTATTGATATATATATTTTTAAATGACACTTATCAAATCCATGCGCAACATGGAAATAATTACACATGGTGCTCATGTTACAAAAATTATATATGATAGAGCAATGGAACACATAAAATATGCAGAAACTCAAACACAAAAAACATATAAAACAAGAGAGACACAAATATATGTGGTTCACCCAATTTGGGCTATGTCCACCCCTAACAGCTAGTCCTTCCTTTATATTATCCAACAAGATGAAGAGAGACAACCTACAGCAGATCCGCTATAATATCCTCTACTCTCTCTCACAGTCCCCCTTTCTGTTTCTTGATCATAATACACAAACAATACACAGCCGCAATACAATGCCCTCTTACAAAACAAGGGGTTGCCTTATAAGGCAAAAAACCCTACATTAAACATAAATTATATCGTTAGATCATCTGCCTAATGAACGGTACAGATTTACTACAAAATTATAATATATTACAAGGAACTTTTACATATGTTATTAGCTTTGGGGGCACTACCCCCAAAACCCCCGTCGGGGGAACGTTGGCCCCTGGACCCCCCAGCCGGGGGGGATCGACCCCCCAGACCCCCGCAGGGGGGAAAAGTCCCCCCCATATGGATGCATGTACAACCTTCCTGGGGTATACATCCGGCTGAAACAAATAACTCCAAATCAGGATGCAAATTATGCTCCACACCCAACAATCTCCCACTTGGAGATTGGTTGTAGCAACTCCACCGCTGCTTCATTTGCTAGACAATGAATCCACTTTGGACCTGGTTGTTTCTCATCTTCATCATCATACATGAATACCAATTGAAACTAAGCAGAATATTAGTTTCTCCCTGGTTATAACTTTTGTTAACATATTTGCAGGATTCTGGCTACTGTGTATCTTTTCCAGCTTCAATTGTCCATCTTCCAAAACCAATCTTATTAAATGGTTCTTGAGATGTATGTGTTTAGTCATGGAATGAAATTTTGAGTTCTTTGCAAGATGAATGGCACCCTGGCTTTCATTGTATAACCTTCCCATCTCCTTCTTCTTACCTAATTCATCCATAAACATTTGTAACCAAATAATTTTTTTACTAGCCTCTGTAGCAGCAACATACTCTACTTTTTTTGTTGAAAGTGCAACAACACTTTACATTTTTGAAACCCAACTGAAAATTGTTCCACCTACAATAAATACATACACTGTAGTGCTCCTCTTGTTATCTCTATCACCAGCCATATCTGCATCAACACATCCCTATAGAGCAATGTTTTAACCACCAAAGAATAATTCTTGATTTGTGGTACCTCTCAAATATCTAAGAATCCATTTTACTTCCATCCAATGTTATTTTCCTGGATTGTTCTTGTACCTTCTTACAACTCCCACTCCATGTGCAATATCAAGCCTTGTGCACACCATTGCATACATAAAGCTTCCAATTGTTGATGCATATGGAACTTTAGACATGTAATCCATTTATTCTTGGGTCTTGGGGCACATATCCTTACTAAGTTTGAAATGACATATAATCCATTTATTCTGCTGTTTTACAATAATTTTACCCATTCCGATGATTTTACAGGGTTTATCATCACCCAAATGAACCTATCCAAAATATCCTTGAACATAGTCATGAAAATATTGCTTATCAGGTGTGGCATGGAATGAGGCCCCTGAATATAACACCCAGGAATTAGTAACATTTTCTAAAGAAAGTATCAAATAATCTTGTAATACATCACCTTTCACATTTTCTTCATGATTTTTTTCTTGCCGTGCATCTCCTTCTTTTCCCTTTCGAGATTTACAGTCTTTCTTCAGGTGTCCTTTCTTTCCGCATTTCCAGCACACTATCCCTGATCAGGACATGGATCTGCCTTTCCTTGATTTACTGTAATATGCTAAGCTCTTTCCTATTTACATTTTTATTCCCCTAGTCTCTGCACTCAAATCATTACCTGATGTCTCACTAGAGCTTTTTCGTTGCATTTCCTCGCTAAGGATAGCACCGAAAACATCATCAAACTTTAAAGTACTAGATCCAAAGACAGAGTTACTAATGGCCATAACTAAACTATTCCAACTTTCTGGCAATGAGCATAGAAATAACAGAGCCCTAAATTTATAATCAAAGTTTACCCCTACAGAACTTAATTGAATGGTAACCATATTAAATTCATTTAATTGGTCAGCAACAAATCCACCATCTGAAATATTCATATTAAATAAATGTTTCATAATAAATACCTTATTTGACGCTGAGGGTTGTTCATATAGCTTCACCAATGCCTTAATTAAACCCTCTGTTGTTATTTCCTTCGAAATATTGAAGGCTACCAGTGCTGCGAGGCACAACCGTATTCTTCCAAGTGCCTTTCAATCAAGAATCTTCCATTCTGCGCCTGTCATACTCGACGTCTTCTTTATTTTTCTACTCAATGGTAGGTACAGATCTTTCTGATATAGATAATATTCCATGTACATCTTCCACAGCGAGTAGTTTTGGTCATTAAATTTATTGAACCTAAACCTACCATCTTCCGCCATTTCTCCCACTCGAACAAGTAACCCTTCTTTCTTGCGAGTTTATCAGCCAAATAGAACTACGGCTCTGATACTAGTTGTTAGAAAAAATATATATGACATAGCAATGGAACACATAAATATGTGGAAACAAAAACACAGAAAACATATAAAACAAGAGAGGCACATACATACGTAGTTCACCCAATTTGGGCTACGTCCACCCCAAACAAATTATCCTTCCTTTATATTATCCAGCAAGATGAAGAAACACAACCTAGAATAGATCCGTTGTAATATCCTCTACTCTCTCTCACACTCCCCCTTTCTGTTTCTCACTCATAATACACATACAATACACACTCAAAATATAATACCCTCATACAAAATGAAGAGTTTCCTTCTAGGGAAAAGAACCCTACATTAAACATAACTTCTACCTTCAGTTCATCCGCCTAATGAACGACCCATATTGACTATGAAATTACAATTTTTTACAAGGAAATTTTACATCTTTTTTTTTCTTTGGCGGTGCTTCCCCACGAAACCACCCCAGGGAAAAGCTGGCCTCTGGGCCCCCCAGCTGGGAGGGTCGGCCCCCTCGGACCCCAGCGGGTGGGACAAGTGCCACCCCACCCCCGCCCCCCCCACGTGTAGGGGTGTACAATCTTCCTGGGTATACATCCGACTGAAATAAAGACCTCTGAATCTATATCAAAATCAGGCTCCACTCCCAACAACTCACACATAGTTGCAAAGAGTGTCTCTCACAAATTATCATCATGATTGGAATTAACCTATTACTTTTAATGTTTTACTTCTTTATTTTAAAAGATTAAAATTTACTTTATATTTCAAAAGATTAAATATTAATTTTTTCCAATTTTTATAATTTTGATGAGTTAATAAACTAGAAGGGTTATGCTTAAAATATTTTAAAAGAAATCAATTTTTATACTTCACCTTTTTAACATTAGAAAAATAAAAAATCATTGAATTATATTATTATATTTTTTATTAAATTCCATAATTCTTTCCTGATATTCTTAAGGAGGTTATTGTTGTATGGATGCTATAATCCATTTATTGTGAGTGCATAGAGGAAAACATCAACCTATGATCAATGCATGTATCCTATCCTAATCCAACAGAGTTATCTCAATAACAATAGAGAACCTAGGGGTGGTAGGTGAAAGGGTGTTGTATTTTATCTTGAATGAAAAATTGAAACAAATTTTGAAGGGGGATTAGGTGAAACTTCTAATAACCATGTTAAGGAATTGAATTTATTTTAAGGTCTTATGACGCTTGATGCTCAGCGGATACCTGTGACTTGGTCAATGGAGGTTTGAAAATCATTATAAAAGATATGTGATACTCCTCAACCTTCAAGGACTCCAAGATAACAAGTCCTATCTTCAGAATTTGATGAAGCAAAGAGAGTTGAGTTGGTTCAATTTTTCCATGTGATAAAGGCAAAAGAAACAAGTAGAGAATATGGTTAGTGAAGCAACTAGATAAAATAATGAGGTTTGAAGGTTAAAACGAGGAATATTTTCTTTTTCCCACATCCCTCGCTTTAAGAAATTATAATAACTAATTAAGTTATAATGATGATCACAAAGAAAGATAAGTGATGAACCACATTCATATTGAAGAGATGGACATCAGTACCATGAAAATATGGAGTACCTTAATATATGTCTTCCCTAATGGAAATTCAATCCTTTAAACAGAGATGTATGTAGTTATTTTGGCAAGATGGTTTTATTATGTTTCTTAATCTAGCTAGTCTTTCCCTAGTCTGTTTTAGTTGGAAGAGAATTCCATGTCCTCTATAGCTAAAACCTTTTATGTATTGTCATCATTTGTGGGCTATACTAGAATAATTTATATGCTAAAATAAAAAGTATATTTATTGTTGGTTCTGTCTCATTCAAGTCTATTAATATCATTATGATGTCATCTCTAGTCTATTCAATAAGAATTCATCTCTAGATTAAGATCAGTGTTGGTTTCATTAGGGGAATTTTGAGGTCTAAAATGGGCCTCCTAAGAAAAATGTACAACCAAAATAAACTTTATAAGAACCAATAGGATTCAAGATGATGATGTCAACCATGGGGGATGATTCACCATTTTTGGAGTAAACAAGTAAAAATATTAAAAAATAATAAAATAATTAAACTAATTTTTCAACTCATATTTTCAACTTATCTCCCTAGGGTTTTACTCAAATTTTGAGTGCGAGTACTTGTTGCATTCAAAATTTAATTCCTCATCCAAGGAGTACTCATATTGCATACTTTTGAACAACTCAACTACACAAAAAATGAGAAATAGATGAAAAAACTTGAATGCAATCACATTTTTCATATATTTATCATTTTTAATGTACCAGGGTCCATCAAAAGTATGGAACATGGGTACTCGTTGGATGAGGAATCAAATTCTAGATCCAACAAGTGTTACTACTCGAAATTTTAGTAAAACCATAGGATGATAAGTTGAAATTATGAGTTTATTTTTATTTTTTTTTTATTTTAAACTTTTTTCCCTCTAAAATTTGATGATGTAATTTAATCTTACTTTATTATTTCCACTATTATTTATAATTTCGTTAGTATTCCCATTTTAGACCTCAAAATTACCCTAATGAACCACACTTTATCGTAATATTTGGAAGGACAAATGGATGGCATTACATAATCGACCCATAAATTTATTTCTCTTGTGAAGTCTTAGAGCTAAGAGGAATCCTGGGGAGGCATGCTAGGCCTCTCATTGATAATTACATAGATATTTCCCATTTGAATAATAAAGTGTGTATCTAGGATGAATCTCAAAATTCAAGACATCCATAGCTATTAGATATTGGAATTTAATAGAAAAGAGAAATTGAGAAATTGGAAAATGATTGTGGTATATTTATTAATTGATCTTGAGGCTAGCTATAAGAAATCAATCTAAGGCATCACATTTATGGATGTCAATTGAGCAGGTTCATAAAATATCAACAGATGAAGAATAGACTAATATTGTTATGCAATAAACTCACAAAATAGAAGAAAATATAGATCTATGACTTAAAAAAATATCCTCTTCGAGGGGGAAACTTCCTTTACATTACATAAATGAACAATTCTTGGATGATAAAAATTATAAGACCTTCTTTGTATATATAAGGGTATAAGGGGTCACAATATAATCAAAGCCTACATATCAATAATAATTTAGGGGCACACCAATAACATTAGTGGGCTTCTATGAGGCACAACAATAACAACATGGGGGATACATGGGAACAACAATATCAATAGGGGATACACTAATAATAAAAATCCATGGAATATAATAGTATTATAGGGACCTAACAGACCCCTCTCCTTGAAAAAAAAAATGTTCTCTGCACTTGAGTAGTTGTCGATGCTTTTTTATAAAATTCTCATCCCCCAATGTTGAATCTTTAGCGGGTAAGTTCTTCCACTTAATGAGATACTATAAAATTAATCGATTCCACATGGAAGGTTGGGTTCTTGTTTTTGTGATTGCTTCAAGCTAAAATATTAATTTTCCTTCTTCATCAAGTTATGACAACAATGTTTGAACTGGTAACTTGTCACCGATAACCTTATTTAATCATGAAACATGGAAAACTGGGTGTACTTGGGAAGATGCAGGCAACTCCAATTTGTATTCCATAGTACCAATATTTTGCAACACCTTGTAAGGACCATAGTACTTGGGTGATAATTTATTATCCTTCTTAGCTTGCTTGAGGGACATTTGTTTGTATGGTTGTAGTTGTAAAAATACCTAATCACTTACATCAAAACTTATTTCAATGTGATGTTGATATGCCTGTTGTTTCATTCGATTTAGCACTAGAGTCAAGTTATGCTTTAAGAGTTATAGAACTCGTTGTTGATGCTCGATGTGAACTTCCATTGTTTCGACCTTATAATTTTCTCTTAAATGTGATGTGATGGATGGTGGATGATATCCATAAAGTGCCATAAATGGGGTGATTTTTTCTACAGTATAGAAGGAAGTGTTATACCACCATTCAACTAGAGGTAACCACTTGACCCATTGTGTCTGTTTATCAGATACAAAGCAACGTATGTATCCTTCCAAAAAAAAATTCACTATATCATTTTTCCTGGTAGATTGATGATGATAAGATGAGTTATGAGCTAATTGAGTACCAAGACAAGGAAATATTCCATTAAAAAATTTGCAGTGAAAATGGTATCTCTTTAACCTACAATAATCTTTGGGTTTCCATGTAGCTTTTGAATTGTTTCCATAAATTCAGTAGCAATTGTACTAGGTTTAAAAGGTTGAGATAATGCACAAAGGTTTGCATACTTGGTAAGTCTTTCAACGACCACCATTATGACACTCTTTCCTTCTGAATTTGGTAAAACTGTGATAAAATCCATTGATACCTCCTCCCAATGCTGACTTGGAATGGCTAAAGGATGTTAAAGACCTTGGGTTTTAATTGTCTCAACTTTATTTTGTTGAAAAACCAAACATTCTGCCACAAACTTTTGAATATCAGATTTAAAGCCATCCCAAAAAATTCCTTCTTTACCCTGTGGTAAGTTTTTAAAAATATTGAGTTCCCTCGTAAGGGGATGGTGTGAAATTCCAAAACAATATTTTTCTTGAGTTGGGAATTATTACAAAGATATAAGTGATATTTGTACCATAATGAATAACTTTTCTAGCTAAATGTATAATATGTACCGGGATATTATTGCTCCTTTTATGATGAGTGTCCACACCTCTTCATCCTTCTTCCATGCATCCCATGATGAATGTCCACACCTCTTCATCATTATTCCATTCATCAGGTTGGATAATAGAAATGACACAAAGCTATGCTTCCACATCCTCATCCTTTCTTGAGAGTGCATCTACAACAACATTTTCTTCCCCTATTTGTAGATTATTTTAAATTCATAACCCAACATCTTTTCTGACACTTTTTTTTTCTCCTATAAATATAATATTTGTTCCAAAAATTATTTAACACTATCATGATTTGTTTTTACCTTGAAGTGTCTTCCCATTAGGTAAGATCTCTATTTCTTTAGTGCATCTAGTATTGCCAACATTTCCTTCTCATAAATAGGTTTGTGTAAATACTTTCCATTGATTAGACGACTTTAAAAAGAAATGGGTCTTCCTTCTTGCATTAAAACATCACCAATTCCATTTCCCGAGGCATCACATTCCACAATAAAGGTTTTTGTGAAGTTTGGTGTACTTAAGACCAGTGCTTGGTACATTGCCTCTCTAAGATGTTCAAAAGTCTTAGTTTCTTCTGGAGTCCAAGAAAATGCATCTTTCCTCAGTAATGTTGTTATAGGTGATGATATTCTACCATAATTCTTAATAAACTTGTGATAATACCCTGTCAACCAGAGAAATCCTCGAATATGCTTTATGGTTGTGGGTATTTTCCATTCCTTAATGGATTTTATTTTGTTAGGGTCTACCTTAACACCCTCATAAGATACAATATGACCCAAATATTCCACCTCCTATACTCCAAAGAATCATGTGGAGGTTTTTGCATATAATATTTTCTCCTCCAATAATTTGAGCACCATGTCAACATGTTGAACATGATCCTTCAAAGACTTGCTATAGATTAGTATATCCTCAAAAAATACTAGCACATTTTCTAAGGAAGGGTTTGAAAATGGAATTCATCAAACATTGAAATGCAGAAGGTGCATTAGTAAGGCCAAAATGCATGAACAAAAATTCATAATGATCCTCATGATTTGTTGAAAGTTATTTTCGAAATTTCTTCAGTATTCATTATAATTTGATGACATCCTGAATGAAGATCTAGCTTGGTGAAGTAAATTGCTCCATGTAATTCATCCAACAATTCATCAATGACAGGAATGGGAAATTTATCTTTAATAATGAGCTTGTTGAGTGCCCTATAATCTTGACATATATTCCAGGATCCTTCTTGGTCACCAATAATAATCGATTAGAGAAAGAACTTTGACTAGGTTGAATTATACCCGCCTCTAGAATTTCTGTAACCATACGTTCAATTTCACTCTTTTGGGCATATGGATATCTGTAAGGTATGATGTTTGGAGGAACACTTCCTGGAATCAAATAAATAGCATGATCATGATAAAAAATGGATGGGAAGCCTTTGGGAGTATAAAAAATGTTGGAATGATTGTCCAAGACTTTTTGGAGATTTGGAGAAATATATGATTTCATTGTTTGATCATCTAGTGAGCACAATTGCACAATGACACCCTGTTGTTATTTCTTCAAAATATTTTTCATGTCATTAGATATAATTATCTTTCTAGGTTTACCTGTTATACCCCTTCATTCAACCTCTTTTCCTTCCCAAAAAAATGTCCAGAAAATTTCTTGAAATTTAAAAGATATCGTCCCCGAAATATTATAACCATTGGACTCCTAGTACAACATCAACACCACCCATTGGAATGGAAAGAATCAGGCTATGAAATACATATTCCCCTACAGTTAGCTTGATATTATGGCACTTTCCAGAGAAATTTATAGATTCTCCATTTTCAACCATCACCTGACACTTTGATGCTAGATATAGGAAGCAATTCAATTCCTTGGTTATCTTAGAATGAATAAAATTAAATTAGAGATCTTTTTAGGTCTAAAATGGGCCTCCTAAGAAAAATGTACAACTAAAACAAGATTTATAATAACCAATAGGATTCAAAATGATGGTGTCAACCATGGGGGATGATTCACCATTTTTTGGGTAAAATTGTAAAAATATCAAAAAATAATAAAATAATAAAACTACCTTTTCAACTTATATTTTCAACTTATCTCCTTAAGGTTTTAATCACATTTCAAGAATTAGTACTCGTTGGATGCAAAATTTAATTCTTCATCCAAGGAGTACCCATGTTGCATACTTTCGATGGACCCAGCTACATGAAAAATGAGAAATACATGGAAAAATGTGATTGCAATAACGTTTTTCATGTATTTCTTAATGAAAAAACATGTTTCCAACCAAGTTTTTCATATATTTAATATTTTTCATGTATTAGGGTCCATCTCAAGTATGCAGCATGGGTATCCCTTGGACAAGGAATCAAATTACGCATGCAACGAGTGTTCCCACTCGAAATTCAGTAAACTCATAAGGAGACTAGTTAAAAATAGGAGTTGAAAAAGTAGTTTTTTATTTTTTGTGCCTAAAATTTGATGATGTAATTTAATATTATTTTATTATTTCCACAATTATTTTATAATTTCCTTGGAGGTCCATTCTATACTTCAAAATTCCCCTACTGTGGGTACTACCTGAATCAATCAGAACTATTACCTTTTTCTTCTTGATATATCCTTCTATCTTGAGAGTTAGAGGAGTGGTAATTCTTGCCAATGCATTATAAGATATGATAGGATTCATTTATTCCTTCTCTAGGGTTGGTTCCTAGTGTATATCCTCCTATTTTGATGTTTCTTATTCCTTTTCTTCCTCCTATTCACAATCTATGTAGAATACTTTCTTTTGAGCACAATTATGACCTTTAGTGTATTTTCTATCACAACTGTAAGGAAGCCATTTTTCTTTTTTTTCCTCTAATTTTTGTGTTCCTTTTCTTCCTCCTATTCACAATCTATGTAGAATATTTTATTTTGAGCACAATTATGACTTTTAGTGTATTTTCTGTCACAACTGTAAGAAAGCCATTTTGCTTTTTTTTCCTCCAATTGTTGTGGTGTCAACCTTGTAGGTTGTGGAAGAATAGGAGAAGAATCACTTCCATCTTTATAGTTGTGAGTGGTAGACTTCCTTGTTTCCATAATTTTTCTTTCAAAATTTCTTTCCACCCTTAATTTCTTCTCCAATGAATCGAGTTCCCAAAGGCGAACCTCATGTTGGATGTTATATTTTAAAGTCCTTACGAAAACATAAATCCTATGCTCCTTTGGAATATTGGTTACCCTAATATTCAATTTTTAGAAGTCTTCAATGTGCTCCACCATTGAACGCTTTTTTTTGAGATAGATCAATTGGTTAAAGAATGTGTTGCTCTTTGTATCTTCATAATGTACTATCATTTCCTCCATAAAAATTGACCAGGTGACAAGTGATTTATGAGAACAAATCCATATATACCATACAAACTGATTAGTTTCTAAATATAAAGATGCAATACATACATTTTGTGAGGGTTGCACATCTTGTAGATAAAAATATTTCTCCATCTGTAGTATCCATGTTATCCGATCCTTGCCATCAAAATTCCTCATATCTATATTTGGAATGTGGTGGTTCTTAAACCCCACACTGGAGTCTCTAGAATCATAATTTATATTCCTATTGCCCTCATCTTTATTTTTATGGATTACCTTGTCACCACTGGGAAACCTTTCTTGCAGCAACTTTGTCAACCCTTCCTTCCAGCCTTCCATGTCTACTTTTAAACCATCGTAGACTTTTAATTTTTCCTTTAAAACATCCATCTCCCCTTTAATTTCGTATTTTTTTTTTCTCTTTTTGAGAGCGAAATTTGTTGCACCTGGTCTCGTAATTTTGATTTATCATGTTGCAATTCTTCCTCTTCATGCGTCGTAATAAAACTTTCTTAGGGATTAATGGGTGTGGAATTATTTTATTTTGAAGTCATTTTAGAACCCAATATTGATATCTATGCTTCAATATGCCCTTGGAATTACTTCAAACAGATTTTTCAAATAAAATTTATGCAATGTTGTTAAAAAAATAGACACTTTTTTCTTACTTTTAGGAGCTCGATCTTGAAATGGTTATAACTTTGAAATTTCAGCTCACCAAGATCTGAAATTCCATCTTGTGGTAGCCCTCTAAGTATTCTTTGCAATTCCATAATTCATACCAAAATTTGATTCTTCAAAATAAATTTATGCACAATACATCACGATGACTTGATTATGGTTTGGTTCAGTAGATCGAAATTTTACAGTGTCGCATCTCACTATTTCAACTTTCAGCCTTGAAATTGCTACAAGATAAACCATAGTTTGTTTGATTTATGTCACTTTTTATGAAATTAAACTTCTATGCTTGAATGAAAATGTATGATTATTTTCCCTTAGTCACTGGAATAAGACTGAATTCTAGAGCATGCAAAAACCCTAAATTCTTCGGCCTGTATATCTGAAAATATAGCCAACCAATATTTGAAATTCGTACAGAATGTTCACCAAGATTTCAGATCCATGTTACAAATTCAACTTCTGAAGCTTCATAGAAACAAATTTATAGCGAACATGCCAATATGACCTATTTGAAGCAGTGAAGCCTTAGAATCTAAAGCTATGATACCAAATGTTATGCAACTAACTCACAAAATAGAAGAAAAGATAGATCAAAAACTTAAAAAATTATCCTCTTCAAGGAGGAAACCTATTTTAAATTACATAAATGAAAAATTCTTGGATGATACAAATGATAAGACCTCCTTTGTATATATAGGGGTATACGGGGTCACAATATAATCATAGCCTACATATCAATAATAATGTAAGGGCACAACAGTAACAATAGGGGCTACACTAACAATAACAATAATGGGAGTATACTAGTATTATAGAGACCTAAAAAATATGCATTTGGAGATTTATAAATGAAACGTATGGAACAACAACCAAAGAAATCAATAGAAGCCATGAAATAATCCCATAGTGGAAATACTCTTCTTTGATACCTATATAATTTATGTATTTCTCTCTTATATATATATATATGTGTGTGTGTGTGTGTACAATTCTAGGTTAATATTATATTTGTTCCTTTTTCAGACTTCCTACAAAAAGTTAGCCCTCTTGTAGTAAACTTGAATTTTCAACAATATTTGACAGACTTGCATACAAAAATATCCTTTTGTTTATATTATTTTTCATACAATGCAACTACAAGGACCTTAATAAAATATTAACTTAGAATAAATAATAATCATAACCCTCGTGAATTCCCAAATGACCACCTTAGCATGTTGCTATGGCCCACTTCCATATTATAGTAGTCTATAGAATAATGAAAAATATGGGGAACACTATAATTTCAATGTTATTGTGCAATTATTCATAGCCATTAATGGAAGTGTAATTTCATGCCCCACAAATTTTAACTACAATCTATCAAATTATATGGAATAACTCATATTGCTCACTTACAAATCACAACATGTCACTATGTCATTGGAAGTTTTAGAACTTATTGACTATAGGCCTAACTACACAGTTCAAAGGCTTCTTCTTATTCTACTTTCCCAATTATGCCTCCCTGACTACTCTTCTCAATGAATTCGAACAATAACTTTCTTTGACGCTTGCGACTTCTCCCTTCCCTCATTTAACAAACCCATGTTTGTATCTAACCTTAGTGTGTGTGATAACATAAAATTCAGACATAATCATATTGATCTATTGGGTATGAATACAATGGAAAACTATGTAGTTAGTGTGTTAATGATTTTGAAAAAATTACTAGGATATTGGTTAGGATCTTTAGAAATGTTATAGATAGAAATGGTCTTATATGACTTTTTTGTGTAGTTCTTTATGATTTTTTGGTAATGGAATTAGTTTTTAAGATCCCAATCATTGTTTTCCATATTTTTGGATTGGGAATATCATTTCCCAAAATTAAAGATAAAAAACGTCAAACCTTAATTTCCACCATTGTCAAAGCTATCGTTGTGGTCATGTCCCATTTGATTTTTTTATGGATTTATTCCCATGGAATACATTGAATTGTGACACTACAGGGATGAAGCTCATAAATATGAACATGGAACTCTTGAGGGAAACTATAAGACCAACATGTGCACAATGTGGTTCAACATACATAAGATTAATATTGCAACCGAAATTTTCAAGGTGACTAATCTCATTACTGGAAAAGGGGCTCCACAATGATATATAAGGGAATGATTCCCTATATCTAGAGTAAAAATTTATTTTTGAAAGGAATGAAGCATTCTTAAATAAAGGCAATATTATCAACACAACTAGGTGCCCAAATTTGGTGACTCTAGGCTTATATTGCCAACAATGACATGGAAAGGGAGCAATGGAATGGGATAAGCCAATTATGAATATTTTCATTGCAAAAATATTAGGAATTAAGATTCATTCAATGATTGTGCAATTTCTTCATAATACACAAAATTATGTGAGAGTGTACAGAAATTATAAACCAACATAGATATCTTTCTTTGACAAAATTTAAATTTAATTTTTCAATATTTTACTCATTGAATATTGAAAGGAAGAAACATGAAAAATACACTCATACACTAATCCAAGTGAGAATATTGTGTAGAGATAGAGAACGGAATATTTACAAACAAAATAAAGGAACAACAAACCATTAAATAACATATTTCCCTAAGGATAATCATTATGGGAGAAAAACCACACACTCCAAAGAAATCTCACTGTATTCTTCGATTGCGAACAATATAGCTACAATATCTTTTTTAATTTGTGCTCTTAAGAAGAGTAGTATAAAGTGAGGTCCTTCATTCTTATATATCTATACCAAATCATGCCTAAACTATGTGTTCCAAAACAATAGTAGAAAATCAAGCCTATATGGGTTAGTATTCCAACTCCTAAAGCCTATACCATGGGGATTATTACAATGGAGTATTCCATAAATCCTAATAGGATTAATCATATGAAATACCATGATAAAATATTATGGGATACCTAATACCATGAGACTATAAAATGTGAAAATAAACCTATGATTGATTGTGTTAATGTTATCCTAACTACTCTATGACTAAGTCAAGATTAACTGAACATTCTCCCTTTAAACTTGAGTTGAGATAAACACTTACCCGCTTCAAATTTTATTAACAAAGTATTCAAGAATACAACATTCCCCCTATCACATAAGCATACATCTATAATTTACATCATCGAACCAGCAAACTAGGCGTACACATTCTTAAATAGGCCCTACAACCATCTCCCCATTTAAATATGGGATAAAATACAACTACATAAAATTAATTGCAATTTCATGTATAAGAATGCAATGCTATGAAGCATCAACATGTTTCATTGGTATCATCCCATGCTACAAATACAATTAGAAAGAACAAGTGCTTCTCAACCAAGTACTTATCCTACTACTATATTTTATGGATCTTAGAGAGCTCAATGGAATCCACATGTCCCTCTCCATGATGATATAATAGATATTGTATTATCTATTCTTCATGGATCCCAATAGTAAACCATCAATATATTTGGTCCTACGAATAATAATCTCATGCTAATATTGTAGATATGAATAGATCCATTTTATATCTAGGCCTTAACATCATAGACCACATATGATGTACACCTAACTTAAGATGTGCAAGCATTAAATATAATATGTCTATAAAATCTCTATTTATCTCAACAAGTCTAGGAATTCAAATGGTAGATAAATGCATATACTCACAAATTCATGATTTTCAATGCATGTTCCAATCCAAAGCCACATGCTTCAAGCTCACTTTCCATTTCAAGTATTGTTTTTATTTCCATTTTCTTACAACACGTTTCCATTATACATAAGCCCCCACTCAAACCATGATTCGATCAAAAAATACTTATCTCTAACTTGGATCCATGGAAATCAAGCTATGATATTGAATCAAAAGAAACATATGTGTGGAATATACTTCCCACATTTATCCATGATATAAAAATGTAGAAAAAGTTAGAACATAATAGTTGCAAACAAACGAAAGAAACAACAAACAATTAAACGATGCAATTTCCTAAGGAAAGCCATTTCAAAAGACAAAAAACCCACATTTCAAAGAAATCTAAATGTATTATTTAGTGATAACAATTTATTATAGTGCTTTTTTAGATTTTTGCTCTTAGCAAGAGTAATTTTCATTGAACTCCTGCTTACTTGGATCTCTAGGCTAAATGAAGCCTACACCATGCACTTTAGGACTACACTAACCACCCATGCATATAAGGACTATACCAAAATGAATATTTTAATGGACTATCCTAAGCCATTAAATAGAATTCATCATATGAAATATGATGAGAAAATACCATGGATTATCTAATATAATTGGGTCATAAACCATGAACAATAAACCCAGCATTGTTAATTCTATCAAGGTTATCCTAACTAATCTATTATTTAGTCAAATATTAACCCAAAAATTATAAAAATTTATCCTCTTCATACCTACGTTGTCCAAAATTCCCTGTTTATCGTTTTTTAGAAGATCATGTATAAGTTAAAATTTGAGTATTTTTATTGAAAAGGATACAAATTTTATTCCTTTTGCATCCAACATTTTTTCTTTGTATATTTGTAATATTTTATTTCTCCTTGATATGAGGTCAAATTGTTTCTTAGGTCCTTTTTCATACCTCATGATAACTCTCTAGTGACCTCAATGATGATTAGATTGGACACTAGGTATTTAGTAGAAACTAGTGATAGTCTAAAGATGAATTTTGATTTTGGAGTATGACTTTAAACTGAATTTCATTCACAAAAAAGATTATGCTCCTTGTATGTAGGTAAATAAGCTAATGGAACAAGACCTAGAGGCATCTAGAAATAGTGGAAATTTAACCCCTTATGAACCATTAGTCTACCATCTCCATTAAACAAAAAAGTGGAAAATGTAATTAATAATTTCACACATGCCCTTCTTAGGGATACTCCATGCTAAAAATTTCCACCACTTCAACATTAATTGATACAATCATATAATTAATCAATCATATAATTAATCTCCATGTTTTATTTGATATAGTTGAATCCTTGTCAATCATATCCATTTATGAGAGTAATAATGTGAGGTCAAAATATTTAATGATAACAATCACTTAATGTGGTAGAATATATGAAAGATATAATTACACATGGTATAGTAATACTTAAAAAAGGAATTCAAATGAAAGTTTATACATACAAATTTCAAGTTCGTAAGTTAGACACATATGTTTAAGGAACCTACAAGAGGAGGACATGATAAAGCAATGCACAATGATCATATAAATGAAAAACGCTTACATGAAGAGTGTTGCATTAGGGAATTTGACATGATGTACATGGAAGGTGAAGTGTTAGGAATAATTAGAAGAATTCCATTATTACCATTATGATGAAAAACCTAAGAAGGCAATGCATTGTAGATTGTTCCAAAGGTTACTCCTAGGGAGGAAAGGGGATAATAAGGCACACATGAAAATTAATATTTTTATCGATGTATATTTAATATGAATAATGATATATGATGCACTTGATATATCTATAAAAGGTTTTCCAATGGATTATGGTCATAGTAGCACTTCCACTATGGTATTATGATGTGATTTCACTCATATTTAATATAGTTCAAAATAAACTCAAAATGAATCTAAATGATTTCAACTATATAATATAAATGAAAAAAATAAATGTAACCCAATCAATCAAGAAAGTAAATTTCAAACACTTTAATGATCGAGAAGCAAAGTCAAGTAACAAAAATTACAATAAGTTATTACAAAATAGTTATACTTACATTTACGTTAAAAGTGGACTATGTTTTATTCATTTAGCCATTATAATAACAATGTAGGTCTCAATGATATGTTAATGGTAGATTTTTCCATATTCCATCTCCTTGGTTCACCTCTTATCACTTTGAATTTAGTGAGTGGTATTTGAGATACCATCACTACATGACTATACTAGAAAAAGATATGTTTAACCGTAAAAAATATATTAAAACTAAAATAACCCTATTTTTTAACTTTTTCAAAAAAATGAATCATCACAACCATGTTTCCAATGTGGCATGTGAATATATCCACCTTGATATGGTTGCACCAATTTTCTTTTTATTTGTGTGAATCACATCAAATAATAGGCCAAATTCTCTTCATTGTTGCATGTGGTGCAATCACAATAAATACATGACTTGTAACCATAATTCAAAACAAAAATCAATATATGTTTGTTCACATCTGAAAATTTGAACATTACGTTGAAGAGGTGGATTTAAAACACCATAAATTGATAATTTACTCATAAAAAAAGTCACATACATTCTCTAACATCATCAAAAAAATGATTATAATATAGTGAAACCATGACCTCTCTAAACTGCATCTCTTTCTATGTTGAAATTATATGTGGCCCCTTTAGGTTAATAGGGACATATTTTTGTTGTTTCACATGTTCATAATTTTCAAATTAATCAAATGCACATCACTTTACTGCATCAACAAAAAATCCATGAAAACATCTATTCTTTTTCATCTAAATGGGAAATATGCCTACCATGTCTTCACTCCAAATAGAGTGGAATTCCTTTGTGCTAGGTACAGTTTCATAGTACAAAGCCACACATCTACTCACATTACAAAGTGAAACATTCCAAAAGAACCTTCATGATATTTGTAACCATCTCCCTTCTACCCTCTTAAGGATTCTCAAGTTGAGGAAGGTGTTCCCTATTTCACCTTATCTCCAAGGTTTGTTATAAATATGGGGTTAAAAAAGGCTTCATTTTCACAAGTCAGTGAAATTTAAATACGGCACTACCATTGCAACTAGTTCGTGGGGAAATTTTCAATGATATAAAATTTATCTATGAATTCTGGATTTAAAGCTATGCCCATTCAAAGTTCAACCTGTTAAAATATGTTTTTTCATCACATCACCCACATGTAACCCACATGGACTCTATCAAGCTATCATGGACCTGACGTGTCATCCCCACGAGGCCCAAAATACGTGACAAGTAACAAGAAACAAGAATGGATGGTGTCTCGGTGGGAGGGTTTCCCTAGTTTAACCTCGGTTGGATCGACCTAAAAATTGGCATCATCTATTATAAGTTCATGGAATCATCAGTTATAAGTTCATAATACCCTGATTATGGCAGTCAGTAGTGGCCCGACCACATGGTTCCATGAGCTATAACCTTGGTCCGATCAAAATAATCTTTATTGGTTCACCAAATAAAAATGTTCCTTAGTTTTTCCGATGAGTGGTAGGAGACAATAGGGTTCCATAGTGAAACAATGGTCGAACCAGTCGACTCTTTGTTATATTTTCCTTTCACCATAGTTAACAAGTGTATATATTTGGTAGTTTCATGGTTTGGTTCCAGTTAACTAGGTTTCTTCCCTTATCCCACTCTCAACTTAATTCCTTTGAAAAGGCATGGTGGCCCAAAGGGCCGCGAGCATAGTAGGGCCCACCCCAATACATATCATACTATGCTATGCCACACAAGGCCACTGCACCCTAAGCCATGTCAGCTTAGGGATTTGATATCGGGGTTTCACATGCGATACATAAATCACATGTAATCATCTATAAATGAGTTGAAGTGTTTTTGACCATTTAGACACAAAGTTGGAAATGGTCCACATATATGGGTATATATGATTTATAATATTTATAACCTCCTCCTAGCACCTTGTTTGGCTTTCTTCGCCTACTTTCCCTATATGGAGTCCACATAAACACTAAAATCAAAGAATCATGACTCTCAAGGACTCCATAATTTATTAACATTTTGATTCTCTCTATGGATATGTGTCCCAATCTCCTATGCCAAAGTATGGAGGATTTTTCAATCATAATACCATGCTTAATGTCGACATTGCAACATAAGTTTAAAAATTCGAATCAAAAGTAGGGTTAAATAGAGTCTATACAAACCATCAACAAGTGTTCCATCATAATCAACAAGTGAGTCTTTGATAAGCCTGGAATTAAAATAAATAAAATTGAAAATAAAACCTTGGGGAACAAGATTGGTGACTAAAATAAGATTCTTAGAGAAGGAAGGAGCATTAAATTTCCTTTCAAGATTTAAAACAAAGCCATATTTCAGGATAAGTATGAAGGTCCCATCTGATTCCACACATGCATTCTTGTTGGTTCTTCAATAAATGAAGCGTTCACTTTCTATTGGTTTCCTTTAGTTGATTAAACCCTACATTGTATTGGAAATACAGATTGTAGAACCAAAGTTAATCCACCCAGGACTATAAAGAATATCAACCATATTAGATTCAAAACACACTAAAGAAATGATATTACCTTTCTTTTTTAGCCAAGCTTTATATTTGAAGCACTCTTTCTTGATGTGACCTTTCTTCTTGCAGAAAAAACATTTGATGGTATCCTTATTGTTAAATTTACCACAATCCACTTCTTACGTTTTTTCTTATAGTGAGAACCCTTTACTTTTCATAAATTTCCCTTTCCATGATTCATTAAATAATTACTTTCTAGTTTCTATTGCTTTAATCTCCCTTCCTCTTAAACACACATAGCCACTAGTTCATTAATTGATTATTGCTCCTTATGTGTGTTATAGGGAATCTTAAATGGCCTATATTATGTAGGCATGGATTCAAGTACAAATTAGACAAGGAAAGACTCTGAGAATGTGATCTCCACAACTTTTAGCTGAGTAGTTATATCTCTCATTTCCATAATGTGTTCGCATACTCTCTTATTACTGATGAGTTTCATTGATGATAGTTTTCTCATTATGATGTTGGCTAACACCTTTTTGGAAATCATATGTTGTTTGTTAAACAACATTAATGAATTCCTTTTTCTTAGAGTATTGTAGAATATAACCTCAAATACTTTTGTCAACGTGATTCTTAATAAACATTAAACTTATTAGATTTCTCCCACTTCTAAAATAAGGTCCTCTCTTATGGAAACTATATTATATAGGGTTGGGTGGTTCATTCTCATGAAACGAAAAATATAATTCCATGCATCCTATTGTAAGGACATTTTTTTTCCTTCTAGTCCTCAGAATTATTTCTAGCTAAAATTAGAACACGAGATGATTCGTTAAATATAATTGTAGATGCAATAGATGAAAAATTAGACAAAAATGCTATGATTCATAAATGAAAATAATTTAGATTATTGACCCACACTAATAATACTAACAAAAAAACAATGCATCACCATAATCCTCCTTTGTGTAGAGATTACAATAAGGCAACATATTTTCTCTATAAATTTATAATGCAACTGATAGATTTTACATCAATAGGGATATGACCCATTACATGTGGGAATTTATAATCATCTCTAATTTGGTGCCAAATTTATTATCATATTCTAATTAATTCATGAATTATGATTTCCTCATTGTGGGGCCAAGACATATCATTTTCATTATTTAATTGCAATTTTGACACTATTCATTAATATAATCACTTGCATCCAATATTTTATTTATACTTTATAATTGACTTAAGATGTTGTGGCTACTCTATCTATCAATTAAATGTTACAAGCATACACTATCATCAAGGATAATTAAAAAATGTATTGACTGGAGGTCAATACATCAAAACAATTAAAAAATTTAGTACCCATTAACTAATTATAATGTCAATGCATTCAATTATACATGATCAAAATATATGAAATAAACATGTTTAAATAACAATAGAATGACTATTTCACAAAAAGAATGCATATTATGATGTCATTCATATGCATATGACACATCATGACGCATAACCGTAAAACCTTAAAGCCATATCATATTATCTGGAATGAACTTAAAACAAGGTATGCATATTTGTCATGATACATGGAAAATAATATAAATATCTATTTTTCCCGATACCATGTTCAAATAATGTTCCAACATTTGTTAATTGTTAATTATGGTTATGATATATGCATAATTCATAACTGTTACTTATAATTCTACCACATATATGCAAAATTGATATATATTGTCATAAAATGCATATACCCATTTGTTCATTTGATATTATAGTGCTTGAGATACTAAATTGTCCCCACATTTCATCATTAAATAATTCAAATCATGGTGAAATATCCTCATATGTATATATTAAAACTCATAGTTATAATTCTATCACATATATGCAAAATTGATACATATTGTCATAAAATGCATATACCCATTTGTTCATTTGATATTATAGTGCTTGAGATACTAAATTGTCCCCACATTTCATCACTAAATAATTCAAATCATGGTGAAATATCCTCATATATATATTAAAACTCATATATACATCGTCATTGGTATATCAGAATAATTAACTACATTCTTTCTTTCTCTAAAATCACTGTTAGATTAACATAGTTTATGGGCTCATATTCTCTAAACGGTCACGTCTTTAGAGAAAACCAATAAATATATTTCTCTGTTATCAAATCTCTTAAAGGAAAAGACCATCATTTCTCTAAAATCACTGATATCTTAATACAATTTACAGGCTTACATTCTCTAAATGATCAGTCTTCAGACAAAACCAATAAATGCATTTCTTTATTATCAAATATCTCAAAGTAAAAGACCATCATAGAGAGAAATTTTAATTTAGAGAAAGAAAGGAGAAAAATGTTCAAATCAAACACCACAATATGAAGTATGGTTATGATACCAAATGTAAGCTTAAATTTAATAGGAAATAAAATGGAACTTACCTCTCACCACAATGATTAGACTTGATGTAGGAAATCTTTTTGAATCCAATAGAAAGATATTCTTATCTATCCAAGACTTAATGCACCAAAGGATGGAATCATAAGAAATTTCATTCTTGATAAAATTAGGAACCCTTGCAATTCACCCATTTTTTATATGATCTTTCCATCAAAGATTATTAACTAATTTGAAGTTAATGGGGTGGTTATTTCCAGCCATAACCAACACTTCATGGGAAGTTACATAACCACACATACGGGTTTTTGGTAGTTTGAGCCACTATAAAAAAACCTTTAACACTTAACTCTCTACTTTATTGTCTCTAATCTAGTTTCGGAAATGGTAGGCTAGAGAAAATAATTTTGGTAAATTGATATAAATATTTTCTATTACAATATAGATACAACTTTAAAAAATTGTTTAAGCGCTAAATATTTTCTATTACAATACAAATACAACTTAAAAAATTGTGTAAGGGCTAAAAACAAACTCAAATCTTTCTACAGTTGTTTAGAGTTTATATTATTTCATTCTTTTTTACTTATAAAAATGCTTTTTCATTCAAAAAAAAATATAAAGATCATTTATTAAAAAAAAATAGTGTTATAAAAACTGTAATATTATTTTCCCACAAACAATATTTTTTCACATTTATCATATAACATAATATGGAAAAATGATTGGAAAAATATTTATGTGAAAATAATTGTAATTTAATCACAATATTAAAGAATTCCTTTATGTTATTACTTAATTAAATGGTTGATTAAAATGGGTAAAATATACTTTCATTTAAATAGGCATCTTATATTATTAAGATTTAAAAAAAACATAATGTTAATTAAATTATAAGTTTAGTTTAAATATTTATAATATATGAATTAAACATATATGTATAGTAAAACAATAATAAGAAATAAGAATTTTATACTATAAATAAAATTTGAATATTTGTAATTATGATTTTTCTTTAATTAAATTGAAAAGTAAAATGATATAACTATTATTTAGATAATTTTCAACTCTATATTTTGACTATTATTAATAATATTCTAAAATATTATATGGAGGTTAAATCTCTACCATAGACTTAATAGGTATTGATAATTAAATTAAAATCATGTAATCAAAATCGGCATACCTCTCAACATAAATATTCTATGGATCTCCACCACCCACTTACTAATTATGCCATAAGGCGTTCCTATTTGAAAACAATTCCCTAGCTGCCAGTGTGTCCATGTCTGAGCCATTGGATCAAATGTTAGATGATTGAAATGTTTTAGGCCATTAGATCCACAAGTAAATTGTTTTATATATGTTTTTTATAATGCTATTTTTTTTCTTTTTAATAAGTTATATTGAATTTACACAAAAATAAAAGTAAAAGTAAATTAAATAAAAATATTGACATAATGTAATGAACATTTTAACTTGGTCAAAATAAAATAAAAAATAAAAATAATAAAATAAAATAATAATAAACTATAAAAATGGTATTCATGTGGAATATAGTTTATTTAAAGGGGGAAATTAAGATGGGTTAGAGCCAAGAGGGATCAAATGTCTTAATATGAAAACCTCTTTTAGAGTGAAAAGAGAATCGATCCACATGATAAATAATATAGATCTAAACTAACTATTTAATAAAATTATTTTTAATTGTTTATAACCATTATTCTTTTAAAATTTTACTTAATAAAATGTATCTAAATTTTCATACATCCAAATATACATAGTTTTTCTTGTTCTATATTATTTTTGTTACAACTATTTTATTATTCCAAAAATATATGGTGTTTTTTGTTATATATTATTTATGTTACTTATTATTGATGAATAGTATTTCTTAATATATAAAAAATTAAATTAATAATGAATTTTTTTAACATATGTGATCTTTTTTTAAATTCCCAAATTATTTCACA
>CM076569.1:368978847-369060355 GCA_034641835.2 Pinus albicaulis
GACATGATTTATCTCGAGGAATAATGATGAATGCTCATAATTCTCATTTCTTAAGTAACACTAAATTTACCTTTAATTAATTAATTGTAATAGTTTGTAACTATATACATACTCTTTCGGATTTTTTTGTTAATGAATATCAAATTTCTTATATGATGTCAAACTCACTCAACTTTTTATTCTGAAATCTTAAACAAAGTTTTTCACTACACAATTTTAGCTTTTATAATTTTTTTTATTTTTCATGTTTCAAACAAAACTTACAAAAGAAAAAACCCACTCACTCCTTATCGTAGATTATATTTTTACAAAATTTACACTATGTGATTAACAATAGAGTAAGTTGAGAAAACCCTAAGGGTTTTTCTTACAAGTTTTATCATAAACTTTCTTTCGATCCAATATATATTGTAGAGTCCTCTGAAGAGAGTGTGTATTGCAGTTTATAACCTAATCCACAATCAAAGAAAATGGCTAGGGATTTCACAATTTATTAGTTTATAACCTGATCCACAATGAAAGAAAATGGCTAGGGATGTCACAAGCTATCTTTAACACATTCATTTATTGACATTCTCAATTGAAATGGATCTTATTAGATGCATGGTGGCTAGATACACTAATTTTTTTTTAATAGATATCTGTTATGACATCCATATTGTATACAAACCATCCATATATCAAATAATATAACATTCAATGCTATACAAGTTGTGCCAATAAGTTTTTAAATTATTTCTCTTCAGCCATATCTTATCAGTTTAGTATGTTTTCAATCAAAAACAGGCTTCAGAGTTTAAGAAATATATCTTAGATCTGAGCACATGATTCTATTAAAAGTTATGAAACAAATTCAATTTTTACAACTTGTATGTTTAAATATGTGATTTTGGAAGTGATGATGGCTTCTTTAGATACTTGATTAGTATTGTGGAAAAAATTTGATTATATCATTAAGGACTCTGAATAGTTCCTGTAGCAGTTGCATTACTTATAACAAATTTTAATATCCTTTCTTACTGATAAATATACCTAATCCATTAAAATATGGTTATCCTTGAAAAATTGTAACCATATCTGCAATGATATATGCTAATCATTTCAGTTTTATGTTGAGGACAAGTTATTTTATCATTTTTTAAGTAAGCCTTTTAGTTTTCATGTTTATAATAGTTTAGAAGAATTGATATCAATCTAATAAATTGATATTGAAAACGAACTCATGTTTGTGACACGTTTGTAGGTGTTTCCATTCATAAATTCCTTAATCATTTTGTCTCGAGATTGCTAGATAATGGTGAAATAAATACACTGTTGATACAGATAATCGAGAGAGATATTCACAGCCATGGAAAATCAGACATGAAGATGCATCTAATTTTCAATGAAGTAGTATTCAAAATTCCTAACTTTATTTTAATTACATAAATTCATTGAAAACCAACTGATAATATTTACTTAAATTATTTTATTTGGACGTGTTGCAAGTTGACATTTATTGCTATACAAGTTTTGCATCAAATTATTATGTAACAATTGTGCCAATAAGTTTTTAAATTATTGCTCTTCAGTTATATCTTATCAGTTTAGTATGTTTTCAATCAAGAAGAGGCTTCATATTTTAAGAACTATATCTTAGATCTGAGCACATGATTCTATTAAAATTTATGAAACAAATTTATTTTTTACAAATTGTATGTTTAAATATGTGATTTTGGAAGTGATGATGGCTTCTTTAGACACTTGATTAGTATTGTGGAAGAATTTTGAGTATATCATTAAGGATTGCGAGTAGTTCCTGTAGCAGTTTCATTGCTTATAACGAATTTTCATATTCTTTGTGTAAGCTATTGTCTATATAGTTCTAACACATTTCCCCTAGACGTTACTTATATGGAGAGTAGTTCATATAGAAATTGCATTACTTATAAAATATTTCTATATCCTTTGTATAAGCTATTGTATATACAATTCTAACACATTTCCCCCAGGTCTTGCCTATATGGTGACTGAGTGATGATGGCTTCTTTAGACACTTAATTAATATTGTGGAAGAACTTTTAGTATATCATTAAGGATTGTGAGTAATTCATGTAGCAGTTTCATTGCTAATGAAATATTTTTATATCATGTAGATAAGCTATTGTATATATAGTTATACTATGATATGGATACACATCCCCCCCAAGTGTTACCATTTGGTGATTGTTGTCCAATTGCTGATATTTCGAGAAATATAATTAAGTAAGTGATGGTTTTTGAACATCAAAGCTACTATGATGAACTTTTATCTTAGGATGACTCCTTAGTGTTGAGATTTGATCTGCATGATGAAGATGCATAGATCTCTTCACATAAAAACGCTTTTTCCTATTGATAGTATGTGGTAGTTGTATGAATGGACTACTTATCTTTTCCTCACTGTCACAATATTCCCGCACAATTAATTTATTTTTTGATAATTCTATATACAAGTTATACATATTATGTAGTAGGAAACGTTCTTTAATAATAACATTCACTGAAAGGGGAAAATATCTCAGTACACCCCTCTAGATATACAATGTCTCATGATATTCTTCTCATTTGGTGACACATGAAAATTCCAATACCAAAAATGTGATCTTTTTTTAAATTCCCAAATTATTTCACAGGACATGATTTATCTTGAGCAATAATGATGAATGTTCATAATTCTCATTTCTTAAATAACACTCAATTTACCTTTAATTACTTAATTATAATAGTTTGTAACTACATACATACTCTTTCGGATTTTTTTTGTTAATGAATATCAAATTTCTTCTGTTAAAAAAAACTATATACATATCTTTAATTACCTAATTGTAGCTAAAAAATCTTACATGTTTTTTGCTTTATAATCATAAACAAATTTCATATTATATGATATCAAACTCACTCAACTTTTTATTTTGAAATTTTAAATAAAGTTTTTCACTGGCAATTTTTGCTTTTATAATTTTTTTATTTTTTAGTTCCAAAAAAAACTTACAAAAGAAAAATCCCATTGAGTCCTTACTATAGATTATAGTTTTACAAAATTGACATTATAATGTGATTCACAATAGAGTAAATTGAGACAACCCTAAGGGTTTTTTGTACAAGTTTTATCATAACCTTTCCCTCCATCCAATATATATTGTAGAGTCCTCTGAAGAGAGAGTGAATTCCAGTTCATAACTTGATCCACAATCAAAGAAAATGGCTAGGGATTTCACAAGTTATTAGCCTGTAACCTTATCGACAATGAAATAAAATGGCTAGGGATGTCACAAGTTATCATTCACACAGTGATTTATTGACGTTCTCAGTTGAATGGATCCTATTAGATGCATGGTGGCTAGATACACTAAAAAAATCGAAATAGTTATGTGTTATGAAATCCATATTGTATACAAACCATCCATATATCAAATAATATAACATTCAATGTTATACAAGTTGTGCCAATAAGTTTTTAAATTCTTGCTCTTCAACTATATCTTATCAGTTTAGTATGTTTTCAATCAAGAAGAGGCTTCATAGTTTAATAACTATATCTTAGATCTCAGCACATGATTCTAATAAAATTTATGAAACAAATTCATTTTTTACAACTTGTATGTTTAAATATGTGATTTTGGAAGTGATGATGGCTTCTTTAGACACTTCATTAGTATTGTGGAAGAAATTTGAGTATATCATTAAGGACTCTGAATAGTTCATGTATCAGTTGCATTACTTATAGAAAATTTTAATATCCTTTCTTGCTTATACATATACCTAATCCATGAAAATCTAGTTATCCTTGAAAGAATGTAACTATGTCTGCAATGATATATGCTAATAATTTCAGTTTTATGTTGATGACAAGTTATTTTATCGTTTGTTAAGTAAGCCTTTCAGTTTTCATGTTTATAATAGTTTAGAAGAATTGATATCAATCTAATAAATTGATATTGCAATTGAACTAATTTTTGTGACACGTTTGTAGGTGTTGCCATTCATAAATTTCTTACTCATTTTGTCTCGAGATTGCTAGATAATGGTGAAATAAATATAGTGTTGATCCAAGTAATCCAGAGAGATATTCACAGCCAGCTTGGAAAACCAGGCATGAATATGCTTCTAATTTTCAGTGAAGTAGTCTTCATAATTTCCTAGCTCTATTTTAATTACATAAATGCATTGAAAACTAACTGATAGTATTTAATTCATTTGTTTTATTTGGACATGTTGCAAGTTGACATTTATTTATATACAAGTTGTACATCAAATTATTATGTAAAAATTGTGCCAAGAAGTTTTTAAATTATTGCTCTTCAGCTATATCTTATTAGTTTAGTATGTTTTTAATCAAGAAGAGGTTTCAGATTTTAAGAACTATATCTGAAATCTGAGCACATGACTCTATTAAAATTTATGAAACAAATTCATTATTTACAACTTGTATGTTTAAATATGTGATTTTGGAAGTGATGATGGATTCTTTAGACACTTGATTAGTATTGTGGAAGAAGTTTGAGTATATCATTAAGGACTGCGATTAGTTCCTATAGAAATTGCATTGCTTATAACAAATTTTCATATCCTTTGTATAAGATATTGTATATATAGTTCTAACACATTTCCCCTAGAAGTTACCTATATGCAGAGTAGTTCATGTAGAAATTGCATTGCTTATAAAATATTTTTATATCCTTTGTATAAGCTATTTTATATACAATTCTAACACATTTCCCCCAGGTCTTACCTATATGGTGACTAAGTGATGATGGCTTCTTCAGACACTTGATTAATATTGTGGAAGAACTTTCAGTATATCATTAAGGATTGTGAGTAATTCATGTAGTAGTTGCATTGCTTATGAAATATTTTTATATTATGTAGATAAGATATTGTATATATAGTTATACTATTATATGGGTACACATCCCCCCCAAGTGTTCCCATATGGTGATTGTTGTCCAATTGCTGATATTTAGAGAAATATAATTAAGTGATTGATGGTTTTTCAACATCAAAGTTACTATGATGACCTTTTATCTTAGGATGACTCCTTACTGTTGAGGTTCGATCTGCATGACGAAGATGCATAGATTGCTTCACATAAGAACCCTTTTGCCTATAGATAGTATATGGTAGTTGTATGAATGGAATACTTATATTTTCCTCACTGTCATAAGATTCTAGCACGGTTAATATTTTTTTCCTCCCCAAGTGTTCCCATATGGTGATTGTTGTCAAATTGCTAATATTTAGAGAAATATAATTAAGTGATTGATGGTTTTTCAACATCAAAGTTACTATGATGACATTTTATCTTAGGATGACTCCTTAGTGTTGAGATTCGATCTGCATGACGAAGATGCATAGATCGCTTCACATAAAAACCCTTTTGCCTATATATAGTATGTGGTAGTTGTATGAATGGACTACTTATATTTTCCTCACTGTCATAAGATTCTAGCACGGTTGGCATAACTATCTAGTGGAAGAATCTCACAAATAAAATATTTATATGTACCTCACTTGATTGAAATGAAACAAACGAAGTTAGTATCATTCCTAAGTCTGAAATGCATTTTTATTAAGAGGTTTATCTCCTTTCCAAAGAGCATCATGACAAGTTGGTATCTTTACTCGGATAATGCAGTCAATGCAATTACTTGAATACTAAAATGAATGCGAAGACGTGATGCTTAATTACTAGTACATGTGTGGAGCATCATTAAGAGACTGCTTTTTATGGAAAATATCATTACTACACACTTTTTTTTCTTTTTTATTTTATGGAAAATATCACTATTACACTTATTTTTAGAGTTTTTTTTGTTTTTCAGTTTTTGTGTTTTTTGTTATTTTATATTGAAATTTAATATCAATTAAATTGTTTTAAATATAAAATTGAAGACAAAATACTTTGAGACAAAAATATTTTCAGACAAATTTATATTTAAAACTAAAATAATTTATAATAAAAATATTTTAAGATAAAACTTTAAATTTAATATAAAACAATTTGAGACAAAAATATTTTAAGACAAAACTTTATATTTAAGAAAAAAACAGTTTTAGAAAAAAATATTTTAAGACAAAATAGTTTGAGACAAAAATTTATAGTTAAGACAACTATCACTTAAGATGAAACCCATTTAAGACAATTAACAATTAAGAAAAAAAACATATCAATTTAAGAAAATATTATCTAACAATTGCAAATTAGCTCTTACAGTGCACTCTAAGTCCATTAGCTTGCAAGTTACTATTGTCTAGCACATATATAAAAGTTGTTATTTCACTTTCCATTCATGTTATCCTATATAAAAACAAAAATTTATTGGGCTCTTCGTTTTGTGGGGGTAGCCGACCCTTAAAAATGTGACAATGTTTTCGAACATCAATTCCTCTTTTGTCCCTTCGATCAATGTTGATATGATTAGAGGCAACTTGTATGTCGTTGCATTGGACACTACTACACGGAGGGGGATTTTAAAACAAAAGAAATATTTTGTCTTAAAATTTTCAATATGAGGCACTAGTAAAAAAGGTAAAGGTAAAGGATTAGAGATCTGTCTTTACGCTATTGATGGGCTCTTTAGGAAACAGAGTGATGGAGGCCAACAAAAAATGATGGGATTTAGGGCGATGGAGGCCGAAAATAGAGGTGTGCTTCGTGAGAGAGTGATGGAGGCACTTTTGAGGAACATGGATAGGTAGTAACATAGTTGGAGTACTTTTCAGGGTCTCCATTGATTGTGTTTTAATATGTGTTTTTTGACTATTTTATTTATTTTGAACGATACTTTTAACTGTCGTTTGTTGTTATCAACACATTGTTATGTTGAAACTCTTGAATATCATCAAAAACATGGATTAGATTCACCTAAGGATTGTTGAAAAATGTAGCAAGAAGTTCTCAATTTGATTTTTCCTTGATTAAATTGAGAAAATTTGAATTTCCACATCAACATACAACATTGATGCAATTAACTTGTATGACATGGCTTGGGTCACCCAATTTACTCAGTAAATTTGATTTGTACGAGTTAGAGTATAGTTAAGCATGTGTGATTGCTAATTTTTAGCAATCAAAGTCAATTATCTCAAGGTGTTTTCAGTTAAACTAGTTCTAATTGTTGGCGGAACTAGTGGAAGGTTAGTTGTGCAGTGAGACTTCAGTCAAACTTAGCGATCATCCAATTAACTGATCAATCATCCCAAAATAGCTAGTGCATGTAAAGAATTTAAGTTCCCCAATTGAGGTGGACATTCCAAGGTAGTGTAACATTAGTTGTAGACTAGTATTGAGTGTACATGTGTTGCATGCAGTTACATGATCAACCTTAGGAATTACACAATACATTTTGGAAAATTTCCTAAATAATAGGGGCCTAATTTCTCAAAGAATTGTGCAAGGAAATAAGGGCTCAAGTAGAGGCAGAAATTGACTAAGTTTGGGTTAGAGCTTCTTAGTGAGCAAATATATAGGTTATTGAATTGCAGGTTGTGCTCAGTTGAACAAATAATTTGTAATCCATCTTTATTCATCAGATTAATGCAAGAAGTCATTCAGGTTTCTAGCAAATTTTTTTCCCTAGGAAAAATTTTGTGTGCATGTGTTTTATTTCTTATTGCGTGTCTTAAATTTTTGTTCTAAATTGTGAATTAACTTATGCGTAGTAATAGATTTGGTTTGTGCCTTGTGATTTTGAAAAAACTTTATCAATAGCTGCAAATATACACCATAATTTCTACATGTTATTATAGAAGGATTCACATTAGAGTAGGAATTTCAAAGTTGTTTCTAAGAAGTTTGAATTTGCAGTTTAGTGTAGCAGGATCTCTTAAGAGCTAAGAAGATGACCTTCAACAGGCTGATGCTAGAGTATACCTTGGAAGGAAACTCTAATTTCGTTGCATGGAAGGATCACATGGAGGAGGCATTCGATGCCAATGGATTGCTAGAATACATGAAGAGAGATGTTGCAAAACTAGCAGAATATGATTCCAAAAACTTTTCTCAGTGGAATAAAGATGTAGCCAAGATGTGGATAATAATATTGGAGGGAGTACGGGACCACATTGTCACCAATATCCATGGGAAATAAAATCATTATGCAATGTGGTAGGAATTGACAGATATATTCCAGAATAGTAGTGAGCATAGGAAGCTGGTGCTCAAGGATAAACTTTGAAATATCAAGATGTAGAATAATGACTCTATCCCACAGTGTCTGAGCAGGTTCACACAAGTTTGTGATGGGCTTGCAGGAGTTGGTGTTACTGTTTTAGAGGATGACTCGATAATCCTGGTCCTTCTGGGCATTCCCAAGAGTTGGCATAACTATCAAGATTCATTGAATGAGAGGGAGAAACTATCAAATTGGGAACAATTATGATCTTATTTGGTACAAGAGGAAATAAGGCGAAATACCAGATATGGGACCTCATCCAAGGGCAAGGATGAATAAAAAATTGCATTGGTTCGAAAGGGAAAGAAGGAAAAAGGGAAGAAATCTCAAACCAAACCAGGCACTATGCCATGAAGTGTCCAGAGAAAAAAGCAAGAAATAATACCTTAGGAGGAGAAATAGGTGAAGCTTTGGCTTCAAAGTTTGATCTTGACTTTACCCTTATCACATGCATGTCTAGCACAATGATGGGAAGCGTGTGGTACTTGGAATCAGGTGCATCGTTTCACATGACAAGGTGTAGATATTATTTTAGTGGCTTGGACGAGAAATATCTCCATATGCACATCAAGATAGGGAATGATGAAAGTCATAACACGACTGGTATTGGTATAGTCACCTTTCAGAGGGATTCAGGATCCCCTCTTAGGCTCAAGGATGTCATGTCCATTCTAGGCCTAAAGGAAAATATCATATTTTTTGGAGTTTTGGAAGATTGTGGTTATGATGTGGTATTCGAAAAAGGAAAATAATTCGTCAGACACATAGCCACGAGATAGGTGAAGAAGATCAGGGTTTTTGTGAAGAACTTGTATAAGCTAGATGTGGAAGATTGTGATGCATTAAGCATTAAGGAAGAGAAAGTGCAAGGCTGCGACGTCTGTGAATTTTGGCACAAAAGACTTGGCAATTTATATCATGGCACCTTTAATATTATAAAACAAATTACCACTAACCTCTCTAAAGGATCACTTGATAAACATGATGTATGCAAAGGATGTAATTAGGGAAGTACAAAAGATCTACATTCGATGATCAGGACAACAAAGCACATACATTCCTAGAAAGGATCCACTCCAATGTTTGTGGACCTTTCTCAAAAACCTCCATTTCAAGACACAAATATTTTGTCATTTTTATTGATGGCTTCTCATGGAAGTGTTGGATATTCCTCATGCAAAAGAAAGATGGTACATTCTCCAAGTTCATAGAATTTAATTCACTGCTGATCAAGTGCTCATTTTTAAGCTAAAAACTATAAGTACTGAGAATTGTTCGGAACCTGAACGTCTGCGAAGTTCTCGTCGCCAGGAATCCAGCGCACTTTGTTTCATCAAAAAATCACTTCGTATATGAAAGTTAGAGTCTGTTGTTCATTTTCCTAAACAGCTAAAATTTTTGCAGAAATGACAGAATGATGACATAGAAGCCTAGTCAGCAAAAAAATAATATTCTTGGAATATTCCTTCTATTTTCCCAATGACACTATGACAAGTGTCACTTCATGGTTGGTTACTGAGTTTGGTGACTTGTTGCATTTCTATTGGTGGTTGGTTTTGGAATGAACCAATGGGATGAGGACATATGGATAGCTCAGAGACTGCCACATACCCCCTCCCAAAGGCCAAATTAAATTATGTGTAAAGGTAAAATGTCATTTTTTATGTGGCAAAATTTTTATATGGTGGACGGGTAGAGGTCAGGCTCGACCCCGCGACCTCCCCCACACAAACGCACAGCCTTAATGTTATGCCCACAACATTGGTTCTTATAATAGAATTTCCCTTACATGTATTTGTTTTAAACCGTGAGTTATTGCGGGGGTAAGCAGGGCCAACCCCTTACCACATGACCATGCCCCAAAACCGAAGGTGGGAAATCTGACTTAATATGGAGGTTTAAAATGCTAAACCTCGCTTTATTAAACCATTAAGCCATGATTAGAATGTGATTAAGTTGGGATTAGATTAAGCACGTGGTTAGCGCTAAGTGCACTTAATTGTGCCTTAACTGTGCTTATTAGTTAATTAAACCATTCTTATCTTAGTGGCGGAGTTGGCGTAGTCTGCCATTTGTGGCAAAACTCCAAAATTAGTAGAGTTAACTAGGGTTCTCTCCAGTTTTGGAGGAGTTTTCCTAGGCCAAATTAAATGAACCATAATTTTTAAAAAATTCAACCAAAGTGGGCTAAGGAAGGCTCTATCCTAGAATATTTGGAAATTTTGAACATGTTGGAGTAGGGTTCAGGAGTAGTAGAGGATTGTAAACAACACTTTTTTCCATTTTGATCTAATACAGAGGCCCAAGCCATGGAAGCTGAAACAAGGTGATGTAGCCCAGGAGGCGTGAACTCCATCAAAACACTGTGTTAATGGATCATTTGATGGTTTGTTGTACATTTTATTATTGTTGTTCAGTACTTTGTTTTAATGTTAAAATGCTCATGAATTTAACATAAAACTTGACATAATTACCTGTTTAACACTCACACACACCATAAAGAAACCTATGCGCAATGAAGCAAATGATCATCAATTTTTTATAATTCTAAAGATTAAATTAGCACAACAAAACAAACATTCAAATTCAGATCAAGGTGGTATCAGAGAAAATGTTATTTGCTTGAGTTTTGTGCAAGTAGGGTTTTAATGGTTTCAAATTTGTGATGCTTACAAGGTTAAAGTTGTAGAGGAGAAGGGAAACCGTTAGTTGCTAGTCCTAAGGTTAGGACCAAAAGAAGGAGAGCCACAAGGCCACCATCTCCACCCAAATTTTCACTCTCAGTTGCACTTGAATCACCTCAAGTTATATCTTTAGCTGAGATTGAAGAGGTATAAGTAGCACCAGAAGCTGAGCTTGAATCCATAGACATCATCTCAGGTGTAGGAGATACTAAAGGTATTTCAGAAGAGGAAGCATACAATAAGGCTTTCCATAACCTAATCGAAATGGTTAGGGTCCTCTATGACGAGAGGAGCACCAGGATGGTTGAAGGGAATTATAAGTCTCCACGTAGAGAGGCAACCTTATAAAACAAAAATGATGAAGAGAAGGATTTAGAGGGTGGTGGAGGAAAGCCTCCTCCATCTCCACCATCTTCATCATCATCCTCATCATCACCATCAGCAATATCTTCCACTTCCAGAACAAAAACCACCCATACTCACTCAAAACCCCCAAAAGGAAAAACTCCCTTACTCAAACTTGATGTCAAATTTCAGCTTCCAATGTATAATGGCAAAGTGAATGCAGAGAAGTTGGATAATTGGATTCATAAATTGGAGGTTTATTGCAGAAGTCAGAACCTTCAAGAAGATGACATAAAGATTCAATTGGCTTCCTTGAGGATGGAGGGATAATACTTGTATGGTGGGAAGCAAGGACTAAAGAAGAGATTAAAAGCCATAGTAAGATCTCAATTTCTTGGTCAAATTTTATTGCTTCCATTAAAATTCAATTCTTTCCTCTAGCTTACATGCAAAAATCCATTATGGACTGGCATAATTTTAGACAATTTAAAGCGAAAAGTGTGCAAGATTATACTCATGAATTTAGGAGAAGAGCTCTTATTTTGGGTGTCAATTTTTATTCTCAATAAAAAATTTTAAAGTATATTGGGGGTTTGCACAGTTACCTTAGACATATTATTCTCATGTTCAATCCCATAAACTTAGATGAGGTTTACGTTCAAGCCACACATCTAGAAGCAAGAGGGAAACAAAGTGCAGATGAGAAAAGTGATAGTTTCCTTGAGTATGAGGGTAAAGGAAAGGAAAATTTCAATGGAAGATGAAAGAGAAATAGCTCTATCAAAAAGGAGAAAGAGAAACTCACAAGTAAACATTGTTCAAAGAATGGCCATGATGAAGACCATTGTTGGAAACACCATCGAGAGTTGAAGCCAAAAAAACTTAAAGCCAAAGAGAAGGGGCAAATTGTTGCAATCATTGAACATGACTTAGGTTCAGATTCAGGAGATGAAACCAAGATTATAGCAATGGGTTTGAAAGGTAAGAACATAGCAAGCACTAGTTATTCAATTTGTTCTAAAGCAACTCAAGATGAATATACAAGAATTGAACTCTTTCATATTAGAGTTGTTTCTGAACATACCAAGATAGACATGTTATCTTATAGTGGTTCTCAAGAAAATTTGATTTCTGAAGACTTAGTTAAGGAGCTAAACCTTGAAACTGTTATACATCCAATACCTTATCCTTTAGGGTGGATATGCAAGAATGCAAGCTTGCAGGTAACAAGGAAGTGTATTCTAAGGTTTGCAATCAATTCAAGTTTTCTTGACGAAGTTGAACTTGATGTATTGCCGCTTGATATTTTAGGTATTGTTTTGGGAAGTTCTTATTTTTATGATAGGAAAGTAGTATTTCATCGCTATGAGAATAAGTACCACTTGTTTAAGGATGGAATTGGGTACATATTTAGAGCGCAGAAGAAGAAGAGAATTTTGTCTCTTATACATGCATGATAAATGAAGAGAATAGTGAATGCAATTCAAAATTTGACTTTGTTAATGATCAAGCATAAGGATGTTTTGAATGATACCTTTCAAAAAAATATATAGAATGAACAAGTTGATTTCATTGAAGTTTCTTATGCTTGTAATAATATGTTTCAGGTCTTTAATAGGTTTTCTTTGAAAGGAGGTAAACAAGATGTGAAATATTTATAGCAGTCAACATCATTGTTGAGCAGTGTTGGAAACAATATGTCAGTGCAAGAGAGAGTAAAGTTCAAAGAGAAAGCGCCAAAGAAATTTGAAAAAGAAGGCATAGGTTCCACAAGTACTTGTTTTTTATTTAAAAAAGGTACACGACAATGGCAAATACACTTGGTCAAAAGTCAACGCAAGTACAAATCAAGAGAAGCTAAGAATCGCCATGACGATAGTGTTCGAGGTGAGACAGTTTTCAAGTTTCCTTTGATTGATGATCGAGGTGGGAACAAGTTTGTTTCTGCAAGGACAACTTCCTGCTCTACAAATTCAAGGAAATTGCAGCATGACAGTGTCTACAACAACAAGAGAGTGTCTTAAGAGTCAAAGAAAAAGATTAGCTTTTGTGAAAATCTCAAATTGATGAAAATGGGAAAATTCTAGTGGATTGAGACTAGAAGGGTGAGGGAACTGTACCCTCATCCACATGTTCAGTAATGAAAGAGATTTTGGGGTCCAAAAGGTTTATAGTGGGGAGGAATGATCAAGTTCTAAGTGTTAAGATAAAAAATGGAATTGCTCAGAATCCTTCGAAACCTGAACAACTGCGAAGTGCTCGTTGCTAGGAATTTGACACACTTAGTTTGATCAAAAACAGACTCTGTATGTGAAAGTTAGAACCTGCTATTCGTTTTCCTAAAAAACTATTTTTTTTGCAGAAATGACATAATAATGACATGGGAGACTAGTCAGCGAAAAAATAATATTCATGGAATATTCCTTCAATTTTCCTAATGACACTATGACAAGTGTCACTTCGTGGTTGGTTGATGAGTTGGGTGACTTGTTGCATTTCTATTGGTGGTTGGTTTTGGAATGAACCAATGGGATGAGGACATGTGGCTAGGCCGGAGGCTGCCATGTGCCCCCTCTCAAAGGCCAAATTAAATTATTTGCAAAGGTCAAATGTCATTTTTTATGTGGAAATTTTTTTATATGGTGGACCGGCAGAGTTCAAGCTCGACCCCGCGACCTCGCCCACACAAATACACAACCTTACCACTATGCCCACGAGATTGGTTCTTACAATACAAATTACTCGACATGTATTTGTTTTAAACCATGAGTTATGGCGGGGGGTAAGCACGACTATCCCCTTACCACAGGGCCATGCCCCAAAACCAAAGGCGGGAGCTTTCACTTAATGTGGAGGTTTAAAACACCAAAGCCCGCTTTATTAAACCATTAATCCATGATTAAAGTGTGATTAAGTTGGGATTAGATTAAGTGCGTGGTTAGAGCTAAGTGCACTTAACTACACCTTAACTGTGCTTATCAGTTAATTAAACCATTCTTATCTTAGCGACAGAGTTGGCAGAGTATGCCATTTGCGCAAAACTCCAAAATTAGTGGAGATAACTGGAGTTCTCTCTAGTTTTGGAGGATTTTTCCTAGACCAAATTGAATGAACCATAACTTTTGCAAAATTCGACCAAATTGGGTTCAGGAAGAGTCTATCCTGGCATATTTTGACATTCCGAGCATGTTGGAGCAAGTTTCAGGAGCAGTAGAGGATTTTAAATAACATTTTTTGCCATTTTGAGTTAATAAAAAGGCCTAAGCCATGGAAGCTCGACCAAAGAGATGTAGCCCAGGAGGGGTGAACTCCTTCATCCAAATATTGTGTTAATGGATCATTTGATGGTTTAATGTACATTTTATTGCTATTGTTCAGTACTTTGTTTTAATGTTAAAGTTCTCATGAATTTAACACAAAACTTGACACAATTACCTGTTTAACACTCACAAACACCATAAGGAAACCTATGCACATGAAGTAAATGATCAACAATTGTTTATAATTCTGAAGATGAAATTGGCATAGAAAAGCTAACATTCAGATTCAGATCAATTGGTTGAGAAAGAAACCAACGAGAAGATGAAGGCTCTCAATAGCAATAATGGAGGTGAGTATGTATCAAATAAATTTAAAAATTTATGTGCGAAAGAAGGCATTCGACGAGAGTTGACAACAACCCACAACCCACAGCAGAATGGGGTGGCTAAGAGAAAGAACTGTAACATTATGGGAGCAGTGAGGGTGATGTTGCATGACCAAGGCCTACCTTTGCATTTGTGGGCTGAGGCATGAAATACAACAATCTATTTGCAGAACTGGAATCCTCATCGGATTCTTGGCATGATTACACCGGGGAAGGCTTTCTTAGGGAGAAAGTCGAATGTGTCGCACTTTAGGATTTCTGGAGCCTCTGATTATTTCCATGTCTCCAAAGAATCAAGGAATAAGCTTGAGTCGACCACCGAATTAGGGGTATTTATGGGTTACATTGAAACTCCCCATAACTATCATGTGTAGTTATCATCCCTCGGAATGATAGTTGTGTGAATGGATGTAAAGTTTTATGAGGAGAACGTGATGTGGTGCTCTCTTGAGAGGGATCTTTAGATCCCACGAGAAGAGGAGCTTTTAACTCCAAAAGAGGAGCCTCAAGAAATTTTGGAGCAACCATAAATTGAGGATTTGAACCATAAATCTCTTAGTTTATACAATACTTCATATCACACAAATTGCCAACTAAATTACCCTAAGTATTGACATTTCTTTTGTATAATTATACTAAATACTATAATAATATATTATTATTATTGATTGTGACTATTGAAAAAAAAATTAATTAAAAAATAATAAAACTAAAATTTGAAAAAAAATTACTAATAATGTTTTCCTCTTTTTCAATTAATATTTTTGACAACCTCATATACACCTCATATATAGTTGCACAATATTAAAGGTTAATTAGATAGTATGACTAAAACCTATTATTATGAATATCTAATCCATAATTAATCACATCAACTTGTTTTTTTAACATTTAAATTTCCTTTTATTTTAATTATTCCCTAATCCTTAATTTTGTCACAATATATTTATAATTTGATTATTTATCATATCCATTTAAGATATAGAATTGAAACGGATACTTCATATTTTATCGAATTATAATGTTCCTCCACCATAGCCATGATTTGGGTCACAGAATTCATTAATGGAACGTATAAGTTACGGTTAAAGGATTGGGCGTTGTTTATGAAGCCTACAAATTAGCTTGAACGATAAGAATTTTTTGGTCGAGGAACGTTACAATTTCTACCAAATTTTATTATAATCTTGCCAAAATTTCCCTTATTTCTAACTCTTTAATAATTACATTGTATTCACAAAACTAGACTCCATCCATTTTCTATTACAAAATAAATGCCAGTAAAACACAATATACATATAATTGCAATATGAAGAAGCTGAAGCTAGTACCACTTTCTGCGTGGCCAAGTCACTGTGAGAATAAATAGCGTTCGGTTTAGCTGCATAGTACTACTGGCGGACTGACCGGCCAGTGAGGCAGCATGAAAATAAACCTAATCCATAAAATACAGGGAATATGCTTGACTTTTTTTACCAAACTCCAGATCGGATATCATTCCAATTTCCACACTGAGTTTCGAACAGAAAATTAATTCATTTTTTTTTGGTAAGATGTCTTCTTTCATGTTTCCTCCCACTTATCTCCATTTCGGATATCATTCCAATTTCCATTCAAAGAGAAAATTAATTCCATTTTATTGGGTACGGTGTCTTCTTTCATGTTTCCTCCACTTGCCTTATGGCCGGCCTACCAACAAGATTTTATTGGTTCAACACATGTAAGCGGTACTAATAATGGATTTCAACTCGTAGTTTCCACCTTAATTTTCAATTTTTAACTTTTAACGAGTTTTTCTATTTTACCAAGAATTTTGTGAAGTTTTTTATGAGGCAACAAAATAGCTTGGACGATAGTTTTTTGTCCGTAAATTGTTTTTTAAAAAATTAGATAGTTGGATGATTTGAATCATTTTTTTGATGGTGGAAATGGATTCACCACCTAACACTCAAAAAGAAACCCTGTAGTTTGACACCCATAACCCAAATTTCCAAAAAATCCTGCTGAAAATTTTCATAATCTTACCTGAATTTCAAGGTTATTTTGTGGGTATTTTAGACTATTTGAGACTCGATATATATATATATATATATATATATATATATATATATATATATATATATATATATATATATATATATATTCTAACTTTAATTTGGTGGGAATTTCTTCAACAATCCAATCTTGGGAATGCTTGCATCAATTTTTTTTTTTAATGGTGGAAATGGATTCAACACCATCAAGAACCCTTGTGGCACCCAAAATGTTGAATCTTGACAGTTGTAACCTAGTTTTCCAAAAAAATCTGCTAGAATTTCTATTATTTTCCACGCAAACTTGAGGCTAACCTACGCTACTATATTTATTTTTGTTAATTTCAATCATTCAGAAAAATACTTGAATTTATGATGATTAATACTAATTTTATTATATTTTGTTAATTTCAACCATAAAAAAATGTACTTGAATATGGAATTAGTATTAATTTAAAAAAATAATATAGATATATTTTAATTTTGGATTTTTCATGTATTAAGAAAGATCAAACTTTTAGATATACATTTTTTTTTTTAAAATTTTGATATTTTTTTGGTTAATGTTGGATATAAAGTTAAATAGATCTACTCTAATGTTTAATACATTGCATGTCAACTCTACTTTAAGCATAAAAGCAATTAGAGTTCCTCACATCCCCTTCACTTAATAAAATTTTTTAAGGAGCATGCCTCAGGATGGATCAAATTTCCAGAGGTTCAAATCTTTTCTCAAATTTTGATCTCTTATCTAAGCATGATAGATTAGGATTTAAGATGGATCTATGTTGGTTCTTAATATGCCACCAACTTATCCATGAAAGCATCTATCATGCACCAAGAAGAATCAAATTCCTAAATGTGCAATTTTTTCTCAAAGTTTGATTCCTCTTGACCTATAATATATTTAAATTTAACATGGATCTAGGTTGGTTCTTAATATACTCTCACAAAATGTGGCAAAGCACTTGGGTTTTCGTGCTTTTATTTCAAGTCAAAAAATTATAATTATAATTATAATTATCATTATATATATATATATATATATATATATATATATATATATAGTTGATATTGAAATATGTTAATTAAAGTGGACATTCAAATATTTGATTTATGACTCACATTGAAATGTTTTTTTTTTTTTTTATTAAAGTTTTTTAAAATACCATGTGCCAACTCCATGGTAAGAGTTAAAGGAATTACTAGTGGGTACTTGAAATAATGGAAATTAAAATGGCTCTGGTCACCTTTTCTACAAGATCCAAGGGGGGAAGAATATTTGCTTTGACCAATTTTTCTGAGTCAGATAACAAATTTGAACAACAATTATAGGTGGCCATGGAGACATATAACGCACAATTTGCACTCAATCTTCAAGAGGATGAAGTGTTGGAACTTTATACATTTTCTTATGCTTGTGCTTTGCAGGTCTCTAATATTTTAAATGAAAGGTCATCTAATGGGTTTGGGCTACTTCAACTCACAACCTCAACCTCGACCTCTGCTTGTTCTTCCTCTTCAACTTTCGAGGAAAGGGATGAGTATATGAACCTATTGGATGATGGATTATTCATTTTCAATGGTCGTCGGCATCACGATGGTTAGATAGGTGAGGTATCCCCTCTACCTATAATTCTTGAATGAAGCTCGTGTGCCATGTCGACGGTAGAGTGTGCGAGAGAAAACATGTTTAGCGATTGTGTTTGAGGAAAGGTTGCATGCAAAGTATTTGCTATAATCTACGAGAGAGAGATTCATGAGGGTTTTGCTAAAATATGTAAAATGTTTGACAAAATTCCCTAGTAGGTGGGGTTTACAAGGATCGATACATGTGCTCCTCGAAGCTTGGCTACTAGTTGGGGTGTGGCTAAGAAAGGTAGTGGGGAATTGGATCTTCAAAAATTCCCCATTTTTGTTAAACCATTTTCAGGAAAATACCCTTGCATTTGGTCAATGAAATGGATGTTGTAGAATTTCTTGCAGACAAAATTCAAAAGTTGTTAGGAACTCCCATGAGAGAAATTATGTTCCTTTACGAGGGGAAACAATTGGTGATGTCAAAAAGCCTCAAATATTTGGAATAAAAAAGGACCCCACCATCTTTCTTTTCCATGTTTGAAAGGAGGTTCTAGGTGTGGTGGGGCATCCTCTTCTTAAAATCCCATGTCTTTTAAGGATGCTTTGAATTAATATATTAATCCTAAGTCACACAAGGAGCTCTTGGGTCAAGCCTTTGTTGTAGATCACTCTTTAAACACTCCCACGTTAGAAGTGAATGAGATCGTCAACAAGAAAAGGAAAACAAATTTTAAAATTTAAGCGATTATATGTCGTTTTAATGGATTTTGGCCTTTTCCATCTACTCTACAAGATTGGGTTCATTAGAATTGGTCTTAGAATATAGATTTGTTGTTCTGTTCGAAAGTTTTTTTTATAGTGTTCTTTAAAGTTCTTGAAGACCAACAGAGGGTTCTAAGCTAGGGTCCTTGGGGTAGAGCATGTCTTTTGATCCAGCCATGGTTTCCAGACTTTAATCTAATTACTATGAAGTCCTTTCTTGTATCGAATTGGGTTAGGCTCCCAAACTTTCCCCTTCAATGAATCCTGCCGGAGATATTAGAGGACATCAGAGACTCCATAGGTTGCGTTATCAAGGTAGACAATGAAATAGTGTCAAATGGATTTGTGAGTTTCATTTTCACATGCATGGAAGTGGACCTCAACGAAGGTTTTCTAGACAAAATTGTCCTTAAGTAGCGAAATAAGGATTATTCCCAACCTTTGGACTATGGAAACATTGTGTTCAGGTGTAGAACTTGGAAACAACTTGGGAGCCTTCAACATGCATGTCCCTTTCCTAAAGAGAATTTCAACTCATAGGATGCGAAGAGAAACAACCATGGATAATGAGATAAAAAACCACCAATAGGTGCCAAGAATTCAATGGGTCAAAAGAAAAATATCCCATGACAAAAAAAGACATCTTAGAATCAATCAACATCTCAAGCTCCAGTTTATCCTCCAGTAGTTTTGGCGCAAGCCTCTGTGGAGGAAAATATTTTTCGAAAGGAGAAGGAGAGATCTTCAACTCCAACACTACTTGCAATTTGTGGGAAAAAGTGGAATCATGAATCGAACTAGTCTGATGATAAGGAAGACATGTCAAATATGGCAAGTTTGGTGGCCATGAACATCTCTCAAGAAAATGAGCAAACAACTTTAGCCTTAGCTATAATAGGATAGTTCCACGGGATGGACTAATGTCTGTAGGAGAAAGGGGAAAAAGGAAAAACCCATGATTCTCCATGGTCTTTGAATCCAAGGATGTAGTAGATGTTCTCTAATGTAATTTGATTATCTGATACAATATATATATTTCTGGAAATAATAGAATTAAATTTACAAAAGATAAAGTTAAAGGAATTACACATCTCCCTCATATAAGAAAGTAAAAAGGGCTTATAATAATAATATATTTTTTTTTTACTTTCAATTACTTTATCTCTATATATAATATTGATATAAATTTATATTATTTAAGGTGTTCATTGAAATATTTTGTTTATAGAAAACTGTAACATTTTTGTTATTGATATATATATATTTTTAAATGACACTTATCAAATCCATGCGCAACATGGAAATAATTACACATGGTGCTCATGTTACAAAAATTATATATCACAGAGCAATGGAACACATCAAATATGTAGAAACTCAAACACAAAAAACATATAAAATAAGAGAGACACAAATATATGTGGTTCACCCAATTTGGGCTACGTCCACCCCTAACAGCTAGTCCTTCCTTTATATTATCCAGCAAGATGAAGAGAGACAACCTACAGCAAATCCGTTGTAATATCCTCTACTCTCTCTCACGGTCCCCCTTTCTGTTTCTTGCTCATAATACACAAACAATACACAGCCGCAATACAATACCATCATACAAAACTAGGGGTTGCCTTCTAGGGAAAAAAAACCCTACATTAAACATAAATTCTACCGTCAGATCATACGCCTAATGAACAGTCTAGATTTACTACGAAATTACAATATTTTACAAGGAAATTTTACATATGTTATTAGCTTTGGGGGCACTACCCCCGAAACCCCCATCGGGGGAGCGTTGGCCCTTGGACCCCCAACCGGGGGGGATCAACCCCCCGGACGCCTGCGGGGGGGACAAGTCCCCCCTTTTATGTACGCGTGTACAACCTTCTTGGGGTATACAACTGACTGAAACAAATAACACCAAATCAGGATGGAAATTATGCTCCACACCCAACAATCTCCCACTTGGATATTGGTTGTAGCAACTCCACCGCTACTTCATTTTCTAGAAAATGAATCCATTTTGGACCTGGTTGTTTCTCATATTCATCATCATACTTGAAGACCAATTGAAACTGAGCAGAATCTCGGTTTCTCCCTGGTTATAACTTTTGTTAACATATCTGCAGGATTCTGGCTATTGTGTATCTTTTCCAGCTTCAATTGTCCATCTTCCAACACTGATCTTATTAAATGGTTCTTGAGATGTATATGTTTAGTCTTGGAATTAAATTTTGAGTTATTTGTAAGATGAATGGCACCCTGGCTGTCATTTTATAACCTTCCCATCTCCTTCTTCTTACCCAATTCATCCATAAACATTTTTAACCAAATAATTTCTTTACTAGCCTCTGTAGCAGTAACATACTCTATTTTTTTTGTTGAAAGTGCAACAACACTTTGCATTTTTCAAACCCAACTGACAATTGTTCCACCCACAATAAATACATACGCTGTAGTGCTTCTCTTTTTATCTCTATCACCTGCCATATATGCATCAACATATCCCTGTAGAGAAATGTTTTAACCACCAAAGCATAATGCTTGATTTGTGATACCTCTCAAATATCTGAGAATCCATTTCACTTCCATCTAATGTTCTTTTCCTGGATTTTTCTTGTACCTTCTTACAACTCCCACTCCATGTGCAATATCAAGCCTTGTGCACACCATTGCATACATAAAGCTTACAACTGTTGATGCATATGGAACTTTAGACAGATAATCCATTTATTCTTGGGTCTTGGGGCACATCTCCTTACTAAGTTTGAAATGGCTAGCCAAAGGTGTACTAACTTGTTTTTCATTCTGCATATTAAATCTTTCGAGCACCTTTTGTATGTACTCATTCTGAGACAATGTTAATTTGTGATTTTTCCTGTCTCTAGTTATTCTCATACCAAGGATTTGTTTTGCAACTCTCAAATCCTTCATTGCAAACGAATGTGCCAGTTTTCTTGCATGTTAGACCCTGCAACAAGCATATCATCTACATACAATAACAATATAATATAGCTGCCATCATTTTTCTTTTTTCAGATAAACACAATGATCAGACTGACATCTAGTATAACCTTGATCAAACATAAACCTGTCAAATTTTAGATACCACTGCCTTGGAGCCTGTTTTAAGCCATACAAGCTATTCTTTAACCTGCACACTAATTTTTCCTTCCCTTCGACCTCATATCCTTATGGTTGCTGCATATAGATCTCTTCCTCCAAATCTCCATTGAGAAATGATGTATTTACATCTAACTGTTCAATATGAAAATATTTCGCTGCTATAAGAATTAAAATAGTTCTGATTGAAGTCATCTTAACAACAAGATAAAATATTTCATCAAAGTCAATACATTTCTTCTCTGCAAATCCCTTCACCACAAGTCTAGCTTTGAACCTTTGTTTTCCTCCATCTTCTTCCGTCATCCTGTAAACCCATTTATTCTACAATGTTCATTTTACCTGCATGCAACCTGACTAAGTCCCAAGTCTTGTTATGTATTAAGGAGTCCATCTCTTCTTTCATGGCTAGCTCCGACTTCTTCTTGGTTTTGACCTGCATTGCTTCTTCTTTACATTCAGGTTCACCAGAATCAGTCAATGATAAATAATATAATGAAGGAGAGTATCATTCAGGTGGTCTACTTATCCTGGTAGATCTTCTGACACCACTTGTAGGTGTTTAAGGTACTTGTTGCTATTATGGTGGTTGTTGTTGTTGTGGCTGTTGATTATTATTATTTTCAGGCACCTTTACTTTTTCTGTGATCTCATCAAGAACAATGTATTCTTTGTTTTCTTTTTCCTGCAACTCATTCTTATACAAGACGTTTTCATTGACTGTTGCATATCTTCTCCTAATGATTTTATGATTTTCATAATCATATAAGCGATAACCAAAATCATTAACACCGTATCGAATAAAGGTAAATTTATTTGATTTTTCCTCAAGATTTGTTCTATTTTCTTTATTAATATGGACAAAGGCCTCAGAACCAAAACGCTTTTAAAAGGAGTAGTTTACCTTTTAACCTGTCCATGCCTCCTCTGGAATAACACCATCCAAGGAAATTGAAGGCCCTCTGTTTATTAGATAAACAAAATTATCTACAACATCTACCCAAAATTGTAAAGAAAATCCTGCATGTAATCTCATGAACCTTGCACACTCCATGATTGTCCTGCTCATCCTTTCTGACACACCATTTTCTTGTGGTGTTCTTGGAATTTTCTTCTCTCTGTGAATTCCATGCTCTAAAAAGTACCTATAAAACTCTTTTCTGCAATATTAACCTCCATTGTCTGATCTCAGACACTTCAACTTCTTTCCTGTCTCGATCTCAACCAAATATTTCCATTTCTTGAAAGTATCAAATACAGCTGATTGATTATGAATACAATAAATCCAAGTTTTTCTAGTTGCGTCATCAAAAAAAGTAACATAATAATGAGAGCCACCGAGAGATGATACCTAAGTAGGTCCCCATACATCTGTATGCACAAGCTCTAATTTTTCGCTCTTCTTTTTTTCCAACTCTAAGAAATCTTAGTCTCTTGTGTTTTCCATAAATACAATTCTCATAGAAATCCAAATCAATATTATTCCAACCCAGCAACAAATTTCTTGAGTGAAGAATCTTCATCCCCTTCTCACTCATGTGTCTGAGCCTATGATGCCATAATGCCACATCTACTCTTTTTGAAGTTAAAGCATTAACATAGTTAGAAATACTATTGCATAAATACAATGTACCAACTTTTTCCCCTTTTGCTCTTACAAGGGCTCCTTTAGTGACCTTCCAGGTTCTATCTGTGAAAGTTGTCACAGAACCTTCACCGCCTAACTTCCCTTTTGAAATTATATTTTTCTTCAGAACATGCCTTACCTGCTTTAATAACCATTGGTTTCCATTCTGCTGTTTTACAATAACTTTACCCATTCTGACGATTTTACAGGGTTTATCATCACCCAAATGAGCCTATCCAAAATATCCTTGAACATAGTCATGAAAATATTGCTTATTAGGTGTGGCGTGAAATGAGTCCCCTGAATCTAACACCCAAGAATCAGTAACATTTTCTAAAGAAAGAATCAAATAATCTTGTAATACATCACCTGTCACATTTTCTTCATGATTGTTTTCTTGCCGTGCATCTCCTTCTTTTCCCTTTCGAGATTTACAGTCTTTCTTCAGGTGTCCTTTCTTTCCACGTTTCTAGCACACTATCCCTGATCAGGACATGGATCTGCCTTTCCTTGATTTACTGCAATATGCTAAGCTCTTTCCTATTTCCATTTTTATTCCCCTAGTCTCTACACTCAAAGCATTACCTGATGTCTCACCGGAGCTTTTCCGTTGCATTTCCTCGCTAAGGATAGCACCGACAACATCATCAAACCTTAAAGTACTAGATCCAAAGCCAGAGTTACTAATGGCCATAACTAAACCATTCCAACTTTCTGGTAATGAGCATAGAAATAACAGAGCCCTAAATTTATAATTAAATTTAACCCCTACAAAACTTAATTGAATGGTAACCATATTAAATTCATTTAAATGGTCAGCAACAAATCCACCATCCGAAATATTCATATTAAATAAATGTTTCATAATAAATACCTTATTTGATGCTGAGGGTTCTTCATATAGTTTCACCAATGCCTTAATTAAACCCTCTGTTGTTATTTCCTTCGAAATATTGAAGGCTACCGGTGCCACGAGGCGTAACCATATTCTTCCAAGTGCCTTTCTATCAAGAATCTTCCATTCTGCGCCTGTCATACTCGACGCCTTCTTTCTTTTTCTTCTCAATGGTAGGTACAGATCTTTCTGATATAGATAATATTCCATCTACATCTTCCACAGCGAGTAGTTTTGGCCGTTAAATTTCTTGACCCTAAACCTACCATCTTCCGGAATTTCTCTCACTCGAACAAGTAACCCTTCTTTCTTGCGAGTTTATCAGCCAAATAGAACTTCGGCTCTGATACTAGTTTTTAGAAAAAATATGTATGAAATAGCAATGGAACACATAAAATATGTGGAAACAAAAACATAGAAAACATATAAAACGAGAGAGGCACATATATCGGTAGTTCACCCAATTTGGGTTACGTCCACCCCAAACAACTTATCCTTCCCTTATATTATCCAGCAAGATGAAGAGACACAACCTACAATAGATCCGTTGTAATATCCTCTACTCTCTCACACACTCCCCCTTTCTGTTTCTCGCTCATAATACACATTCAATACAATACCCTCATACAAAATGGGGGGTTTCCTTCTAGGGAAAAGAACCCTACATTAAACATAACTTCTACCTTCAGGTCATCCACCTAATGAACAACCCATATTGACTGTGAAATTACAATTTTTTACAAGGAAATTTTACATTTGTTTTTAGCTTTGGGGGCGTTGCCCCCCAAAACCACCTCAGAGAAAAGCTGGCCTCCGGGTCCCCCAGCTAGGCGGATCGGCCCCCTCGGACCCCTGCAGGTGAGACAAGTCCCCCCCGCGTGGAGGGGTGTACAATCTTCCTGGGGTATACATCCAACTAAAATAAAGACCTCTGAACCAGTGTATGAAATTCAGGCTCCACACCCAACAACTCACACATAGTTTCATAGAGTGTTTCTCACAGATTATCATCATGATTGGAATAGTAATTTTTTCCAATTTTCATAATTTTGATGAGTTAATAAACTAGAAGGGTTATGCTTAAAATATTTTAAAAGAAATTAATTTTTATACTTCACCTTTTTAACATTAGAAAAATAAAAAATCACTTAATTATATTATTATATTTTTTATTAAATTCCATAATTCTTTCTTGATATTCTTAAGGAGGATATTTTTGTGTGGATGCTAGAATCCATTTATTGTGAGTGCATAGAGGAAAACATCAACCTATGATCAATGCATGTATCCTATCCTAATCCAATTGAGTTATCTCAATAACAATAAATAAACTAGGGGTGGTAGGTGAAAGGGTGTTGTATTTTATCTTGAATGAAAAATTGAAACAAATTTTGAAGGAGGATTGGGTGAAACTTCTAATAACCATGTTAAGGAATTGACTCTATTTTAAGTTCTTGTGACACTTGATTCTTAGAGGATCCCTGCAACTTGGTTAAAGGAGGTTTGAAAATCGTTATAAGACATATGTGATACTCCTCAACCTTCAAGGACTCCAGGATAACAAGTCCTATCTTCAGAACTTGATGAAGCAAAGAGAGTTGAGTTGGTTCAATTTGTCCATGTGATAAAGGCAAAAGAAACAAGTAGAGCATATGGTTAGTGAAGCAACTAGATAAAATAATGAGGTTTGAAGGTTAAAACGAGGAATATTTTCTTTTTCCCACATCCCCCGCATTAAGAAATTATAATAACTAATTAAGTTATAATGATGATCACAAAAAAAGATAAGTGATGCACCACATTCATATTGAAGAGATGGACATTAGTACCATCAAAATATGGAGTACCTTAGGATATGTCTTCCCTAATGGCAATTCAATCCTTTAAATGGAGATGTATGTAGTTATTTTGGCAAGATGGTTTTATTATGTTTCTTAATGTAGCTAGTCTTTCCCTAGTATGTTTTAGTTGGAAGAGAAGACCGTGTCTTCTATAGCTGAAACCTTTTATGTATTGTTGTCATTTGTGGGCTATATTAGAATACTTTATATGCTAAAATAAAAAAGTATATTAATTGTTGGTTCTATCTCATTCAAGTCTATTGATATCATTATGATGTCATCTCAAGTCTATGCAATAAGAATTCATCCCTAGGTTAAGATCAGTGTTGGTTTCATTAGGGGAATTTTGAGGTCTAAAATGGGCCTCCTATGAAAAATGTAAAACCAAGATAAACTTTATAAAAACCAATAGGATTCAAGATGACGATGTCAACCATGGGGGATGATTCACCATTTTTGGAGTAAAAAAGTAAAAAGATTAAAAAATAATAAAATAATTAAACTAATTTTTCAACTCGTATTTTCAACTTATCTCCCTAAGGTTTTACTCAAATTTCAAGTGAGATTAATTGTTGCATGCAAAATTTAATTCCTCATCCAAGGAGTACCCATATTTCATACTTTTGAACAACTCAACTACACAAAAAATGAGAGATAGATGAAAAAACTTTATTGCAATCACATTTTTCATATATTTATCATTTTTAATGTACCAAGGTCCATCAAAATTATGGAACATGGTACTCATTGGATGAGGAATCAAATTCTAGATGCAACAAGTGTTACTGCTCGAAATTTGAGTAAAACCATAGGATGGTAAGTTGAAATTATGAGTTGACTTTTTTTTTAAACTTTTTTCCCTCTAAAATTTGATGATGCAATCTAATATTACTTTATTATTTCCACTATTATTTATAATTTCATTAGTATGCCCATTTTAGACCTCAAAATTACCCTAATGAACCACACTTTATCGTAATATTTGGAAGGACAAATGGAAGGCATTACATAACCAACTCATAAATTTATTTCTCTTGTGAAGTCTTAGAGCTAAGAGGAATCCTGGGGAGGCATGCTAGGCCTCTCATTGATAATTAGATAGATATTTCCCATTTGAGTAATAAAGTGTGTATCTAGGATGAATCTCAAAATTCAAGACATTCATAGCTATTAGAGATTGTAATTTAATAGAAAAGAGAAATTGAGGAATTGGAAAATGATTGTGGTATATTTATTAATTGATATTGACGCTAGCTATAAGAAATCAATCTAAGGCATCACATTTACGGATGTCAATTGGGAAGGTTCATAAAATATCAACAGATGAAGAATATACTAATATTGTTAGGAAATCAACTCACAAAATAAAAGAAAATATAGATCTATGACTTAAAAAAATATCCTCTTCGAGGGGGAAACTTCCTTTACATTACATAAATGAACAATTCTTGGATGATACAAATGATAAGACCTTCTTTTTATATATAAGGGTATAAGGGGTCACAATATAATCAAAGCCTACATATCAATAATAATGTAGGGGCACACCAATAACATTAGTGGGCTTCTATGAGGCACAACAATAACAACATGGGGGATACATGGGAACAACAATATCAATAGGGGATACACCAATAATAAAAATCCAGGGAATATACTAGTATTATAGGGACCTAACATGCCCCTCACCTTCAAAAAAAAATTGTTCTCTGCTCTTGAGTAGTTCTGGATGCCTTTTTATAAAATTCTCATCCCCCCATGTGGAATCTTTAGCGAGTAAGTTCTTCCACTTAATGAGATACTCTAAAATTAATCAATTCCACATGGAAGGTCGAGTTCTTGATTTTGTGACCGCTTCAAGCTAAAATATTAATTTTCCTTCTTCGTCAAGTTATGACAACAATGCTTGAACTAGGAACTTGTCACCGATAACCTTCTTTAAGCATGAAACATGGAAAACTTGGTGTACTTGGGAAGATGCATGCAACTCCAATTTGTATTCCATAATACCAATATTTTGCAACACCTTGTAAGGACCATAGTACTTGGGTGATAATTTATTATCCTTCTTGGCTTGCTCAAGGGACATTTCTTTGTATGGTTGTAGTCATAAAAATACCTAGTCACCTACATCAAAACTTATTTCAATGTGATGTTGATATGCCAATTGTTTCATTCGATTTAGCACTAGAGTCAAGTTATGCTTTAAGAGTTGTAGAACTTGTTATTGATGCTCGATGTGAACTTCCATTGTTTGGACCTTATAATTTTCTCTTAAATATGATGTGATGGATGGTGGATGATATCCATAAAGTGCCATAAATGGGGTGATTTTCTCTACAGTATGGAAGGAAGTGTTATACCACCATTCAACTAGAGGTAAGCACTTGACCCATTGTGTTTGTTTATCAGATACAAAGCAACATATATATCCTTCCAAAAAAAAATTCACTATATCATTTTCCTTGGTAGATTGACGATGATAAGATGAGCTATGAGCTAATTGAGTACCAAGACAAGGAAATATTTCCATTCAAAAATTTGCAGTGAAAATGGGATCTCTGTCACCTACAATAATCTTTGGTTTTCCATGTAGCTTTTGAATTGTTTCCATAAATATAGTAGCAATCGTACTAGGTTTAAAAGGTTGAGATAATGCACAAAGGTTTGCATACTTAGTAAGTCTATCAACAACCACCATTATCACACTCTTTCCTTTCGAATTGGGTAAAACTGTGATAAAATCCATTGATACCTCCTCCCAATGTGGACTTGGAATGGCTAAAGGATGTTAAAGACCCGGGGTTTTAATTGTCTCAACTTTATTTTGTTGAAAGACCAAACATTCTACCCCAAACTTTTGAATATCAGATTTAAGGCCATGCCAAAAAATTCCTTCTTTACCCTGTGGTAAGTTTTTAAAAATATTAAGTTCCCTCCTAAGGGGATGGTGTGAAATTACAAAACAATATTTTTCTTGAGTTGGGAATTATTACAAAGATATAAGTGACATTTGTACCATAATAAATAACTTTTCTGGCTAAATGTATCATATGTACCGGGATATTATTGCACCTTTTATGATGAGTGTCCACAACTCTTCATCATTCTTCCATGCATCCCATGATGAGTGTCCACACCTCTTCATCATTCTTCCATGCATCCCATGATGAATGTCCACACCTTTTCATAATTATTCCATTCATCAGGTTGGATAATAGAAATGACACAAAGCAATGCTTCCACATCCTCATCCTTTCTTGAGAGTGCATCTACAACAACATTTTCTTCCCCTGTTTGTAGATTATTTTAAATTCATAACCTAACATCTTTGTGACACTTTTTTTTTCTCCTATAAATATAATATTTGTTCCAAAAATAATTTAAGACTATCATGATTTGTTTTTACCTTGAAGTGTCTTCCCATTAGGTAAGATCTCTATTTATTTAGTGCATCTAGTATTGCCAACATTTCCTTCTCATAAATAGGTTTGTGTAAATACTTTCCTTTGATTGGACCACTTTAAAAAGAAATGGGTCTTCCTTCTTGCATTAAAACATCACCAATTCCATTTCCCAAGGCATCACATTCCACAATAAAGGTTTTTGTGAAGTTTGGTGTAGTTAAGACCAGTGCTTGGCACATTGCCTCTCTAAGATGTTCAAAAGTCTTAGTTTCTTCTGGAGTCCAAGAAAATGCATCTTTCCTCAGTAATGTTGTTATAGGTGATGATATTCTACCACAATTCTTAATAAACTTGTGATAATACCCTGTCAACCAGAGAAATCCTCGAATATGCTTTATGGTTGTGGGTATTTTCCATTCCTTAATGGATTTTATTTTGTTAGGGTCTACCTTAACACCCTCATGAGATACAATATGACTCAAATATTCCACCTCCTGTACTCCAAAGAAACATGTGGAGGTTTTTGCATATAATATTTTCTCCTCCAATAATTTGAGCACCATGTCAACATGTTGAACATGATCCTTCCAAGACTTGCTATAGATTAGTATATCATCAAAAAATACTAGCACATTTTCTACACAAGGGTTTGAAAATGGAATTCATCAAACATTGAAATGCAGAAGGTGCATTAGTAAGGCCAAAATGCATGAACAAAAATTCATAATGGCCCTCCTGATTTTTGAATTTTATTTTTGAAATTTCTTCAGTCTTCATTATAATTTGATGATATCCTGAAGGAAGATCCGGCTTGGTGAAGTAAATTGCTCCATGTAATTCATCCAAAAATTCATCAATGACAGGAATGAGAAATTTATCTTTAATAATGAGCTTGTTGAGTGCCCTATAATCTTGACATATATTCCAGGATCCCTCTTGTTCACCAATAATACTCTATTAGAGAAAGAACTTTGACTAGGTTGAATTATACCCGCCTCTAGAATTTCTGCAACCATACGTTCAATTTCACTCTTTTGGGCATATGGATATATGTAAGGTATTATGTTTGGAGGAACACTTCCTGGAATCAAATGAATAGCATGATTGTTATAAAAAATATATGGGAATCCTTTTGGAGTCTAAAAAATGTTGGAATGATTATCCAAGAATTTTTGCAGATTTGGAGAAATAGATGATTTCAATGTTTGATCGTCTAGTAAGCACAATTGTGCAATGACACCCTGTTGTTATTTCTTCAAAATATTTGTCATGTCATTAGATATAATTATATTTCTAGGTTTCCCTGTTATACCCCTTCATTCAACCTCCTTTCCTTCAAAAAAAAATTTCCAAATTTTTTTTTTGAAAATTAAAAGATATCGTCCCCCAAATATTATAACCATTGGACTCCTAGTACAACATCAACACCACCCATTGGAATGGAAAGAATCGGGCTATTAAATACATATTCCCCCACAGTTAGCTTGATATTATGGCACTTTCCAGAGAAATTTACAGATTCTCCATTTTCAACCATCACTTGACACTTTGATGCTAGATATAGGAAGCAATTCAATTCCTTGGTTATCTTAGAATGAATAAAATTACTTTAGAGAACTTTTTAGGTCTAAAATGGGCCTCCTAAGAAAAATTTACTACTAAAGAAAACTTTATAAGAACCAATAAGATTCAAGATGATGGTGTCAACCATGGGGGATGATTCACCATTTTTTGGGTAAAATTGTAAAAATATTAAAAAATAATAAAATAATAAAACTACTTTTTCAACTTGTATTTTCAACTTATCTCCTTAAGGTTTTAATCACATTTCAAGCGTTAGTACTCGTTGAATGCAAAATTTAATTCTTCGTCCAAGGAGTACCCATGTTGCATAGTTTCGATGGACCCGAGTACATGAAAAATGAGAAATACATGAAAAAATGTGATTCCAATAACGTTTTTCATGCATTTCTTAATGAAAAAACATGTTTCCAACCACAGTTTTCATATGTTTATTATTTTTCATGTAGTAGGGTCCATCTCAAGTATGAAACATGGGTATCCCTTAGAAAGGGAATCAAATTATGCATCGAACGAGTGTTCCCACTCGAAATTCAGTAAACTCATAAGGAGACTAGTTAAAAATAGGAGTTGAAAAAGTAGTTTTTTATTTTTTGCGCCTAAAATTTGATGATGCAATTTAATAGTATTTTATAATTTCCACTATTATTTTATAATTTCCTTGGAGGTTCATTTTATACTTCAAAATTCTCCTAATGCAGGTACTACCTGAATCAATCAGAACTATTACCTTTTTCTTCTTGATATATCCTTCTATCTTGAGAGTTAGAGGAGTGGTAATTCTTTCAAATGCATTATAAGATATGATAAGAAAGCCATTTTTCTTTTTTTTCCTCCAATTTTTGTGGTGTCAACCTTGTAGGTTGTGGAAGACTAGGAGAAGAATCACTTCCATCTTTATAGTTGTGAGTGGTAGACCTCCTTGTTTCCATAATTTTTCTTTCAACTTTTCTTTCCACCCTTAATTCCTTCTCTAATGAATTAGGTTCCCAAAGGAGAACCTCATGTTGGATGTTATCTTTTAAATTCCTTATGAAAACATAAATCCTATGCTCCTCTGGAATAACTAGTTACCCTAATATTCAATTTTTAGAAGTCTTCAATGTGCTCTGCCATTGAACCCTTTTGTTTGAGATATATCAATTGGCTAAAGAATGTGTTGCTCTTTGTATCTTCATAATGTACTATCATTTCCTCCATAAAAATTGACCAGGTGACAAGTGGTTTATGATAACAAATCCATATATACCATACAAACTGATTGGGTTCTAAATATAAAGATGCAATACATAACTTTTGTGAGGGTTGCACATCTTGTAGATAAACAATTTCTCCATCTGTAGTATCCATGTTATCGGATCCTTGCCATCAAAATCCCTCATATATATATTTGGAATGTGGTGGTTCTTAAACCCCACACTGGAGTCTCTAAAATCATACTTTATATTCCTATTGCCCTCATCTTTATTTTCATGGATTACCTTGTCACCACCGGGAAGCCTTCCTTGCAGCAACTTTTTCAACCCTTCCTTCGAGCCTTCCATGTCTACTTTTAAACCATTCATGTCTACTTTTAAACCATCCATGTAGCCTTTTAATTTTTCCTTTAAACCATCCATCTCCCCTTTAATTTCATCTTTTTTTTTCTCTTTTTGAGAGCGAAATTTGTTGCACTTGGTCTCGTAATTTTGATTTAGCATGTTGTAATTCTTCCTCTTCCCTCTAAGTATTCGTCGCAATTCCATAATTCATACCAAAATTGGATTCTTCAAGGTAAATTTATGCCCAATATATCTCGATGACTTGATTATGGTTTGGTTCAGTAGATCGAAATTTTACGGAGTGTCGCATCTCACTATTTCGACTTTCGGCCTTGAAAATGCTACAAGATAAACCATAGTTTGTTCGATCTATGTCACTTTTTATGAAATTAAACTTCTATGCTTGCATGAAAATGTATGATTATTTTCCCTTAGTCATTGGAATAAGACTGAATTCTAGAGCATGCAAGAACCCTAAATTCTTCGACCCGTATATCTGAAAATATAGCGAACCAAGATTTGAAATTCGTACACGATGTTCACCAAGATTTCAGATCCATGTTACAAATTCAACTTCTAAAGCTTCATAGAAATAAATTTATTGCGAACATGATAATATGACCTATTTGAAATAGTGAAGCCCTAGAATCTAAAGCTATGATACCAAATGTTATGCAACTAACTCACAAAATAGAAGAAAAGATATATCAAAAACTTTAAAAATTATCCTCTTCTTGGAGGAAACCTATTTTAAATTACATAAATGAAGAATTCTTGGATGATACAAATTATAAGACCTCCTTTGTATATATAGGGGTATAATGGGTCACAATATAATCATAACCTACATATCAATAATAATTTAAGGGCACAACAGTAACAATAGGGGCTACACTAACAATAACAATAATGGGATTATACTAGTATTATAGGGACCTAACAAATATGCATTTGGAGATTTATAAATGAAACGTATGGAACAACAACCAAAGAAATCAATAGAAGCCATGAAATAATCCCATAGTGGGAATACTCTTCTTTGATATCTATATAATTTATGTATTTCTCTCTTATATGTGTGTGTGTGCAAAATTCTAGGTTAATATTATATTTGTTCCTTTTTCAGACTTCCTACAAAAAGTTAGTCCTCTTGTATTAAACTTGAATTTTCAACAATATTTGAAAGACTTGCATACAAAAATATCCTTTTGTTTATATTATTTTTCATACAATGCAACTACCAGGACCTTAGTAAAAATATTAACTTAGAATAAATAATAATCATAACCCTTGTGAATTCTCAAATGCCCACCTTAGCATGTTGCTATGGCCCACTTCCATATTATAGTAGTCTATAGAATAATGAAAAATATGGGGAACACTATCATTTCAATTTTATTGTGCAATTATTCATAGCCATTAATGGAAGTGTAATTTCATGCCCCACAAATTTTAACTACAATCTATCAAATTATATGGAATAACTCATATTTCTCACTTACAAATCACAACATGTCACTACGTCACTGGAAGTTTTATAACTTATTCACTATAGGCCTAACTACACAGTTCAAAGGCTTCCTCTTATTCTACTTTCCCATTATGCCTCCCTGACTACTCTTCTCAATGAATTCGAACAATAACTTTCTTTGATGCTTGCGACTTCTCCCTTCCCTCATTTAACACACACATGTTTGTATCTAACTTTAGTGTGTGTGATAACATAAAATTCAGACATAATCATATTGATCTATTGGGTATGACTACAATGGAAAACAATGTAGTTAGTGTGTTAATGATTTGATTTTTAACAAGTGTAACACCACCAATTTGTGTGTTGAAATTTTAAAGTTAGACATTTGAACTTTAGTCCTAAGGGGGTGGACCCCAAAGGATAAGTATGGTGTGAATGTACTTGCATATTTAATTTGAGGAAATAAATAAAATGATTGTGCATTTTGACCAAGATGAGAATTAGAGATCACTTGCCAAATCCATGAGGATGGATAAGGCAACAAATCCTCAAAAATCTTTCAAAAATCCTTGAAAGAAATTAATTTAGATTTGAGGAGGAATCTAAATTTCCCCAATGAAGAAGAGTAGTTGGGAAGAGGTGAGAAAAAGCTGGAAAAGCTGAGGAAAAGCTTAAAGCAGCTTTAAAGAGTCCCAAAATGGGAAGCCTAGGCTAAACAGGAAAGAAAGCATCCTGCTATTCTGGACGCAGAATTAGAAACATGCTTTGGGGAAACATGAGCTTAAATAAGCTGCTCCTAAGAAGATCAGGGGTTGATCTGTCCTAGGAGGTGATCTCAGCTCGGGGGTGAATCCTGGGGGACAAAGAGGATTCTAAGGTTGGGAGGTTGGTCATTTGCAATAGTGGTATGTTTCTAAAATTCTTGTTTACTTTGGTTGTTGTAGTATGAATTGGCTACATATAAATAAAAAAAACAAAAGGAAAAAATTAAGGAAATGATATAATTGATTTAGTACTACATTGAACAGAATCTATCTTAAGGCATTCACCTCTCAGACTCTGTTTAGTTGTAGACCAGAAATCCATAGAGTAGAAACCCACAGAAACTCTAAACCCAAGAAGGTCTAAATCTGCAGGAACTTAGTTTCCATAGATAATTAAATATTAAATGGTTTCATCTATATACATGCCAAGGTGAGATTATATGCCTATATGTTAGAAAACTATGGTAGCAGATCTGAAACTCACATGGTACCATACAAGAGAAGCAAAAACATTGGAATATGTATTTCGAAATTTTATAACTTGAGAAGAAGTTCTACTCTATAGAGGTGTTATAACATTATTAGCATTTGTAGCATTTATAAGTGTATATATTGCATTTTTAAATCTACCTTTACTCCTTGAAATAAGTATCATAGCCAAAGTCGTATCGAATACACATACATATGCATCAAGTAAAAATCGAAATTAGAATACAAGCGCCGTGAGCTAAAATAAGAACAAGGCATATATATATATATGTGTAGCAACCAAAAATAGGATATAAGAACCGTGAGCAAAACAATACTAATTGTAACAACGATTATAAATGAATAGATGAGCGGAGTAAGCGTCCAATCGAATCATATAGCCACTATGAATCATGTTAAATCATCGTTGTTATTTAATTTACTGGGCATTGTGCCTATGTCAAATGAAATCATATAAACACCATCTGTCTAGGATGTTTATATAAAATAATAATTCTACGTCCTGTCGTTATAGATTACAAGTCCAATATCAACATTCGGTTTATAATACCAACTAAAAATACAAAAAATATTGGTATATAAATGCGCGTTTCATCAGGCAAGTCGGTTATAACAGCCGGGTTTTAATTTTAAGTAGAGTCGACGAAAACAATTGAAGCGGAGGTGGCACTCTGCCATCCCTGCAAAATCCCAGATCTCATGGAAACATATGTATATAAAAGCGAAACAAATGAATTGTAAGGTGTGACCTTTGACAGTCAGCGACGACTCGCGTTGAAGCGAGCTGGAAGATTCAACAGAGAATTTCCAGTTGCATGAAAAAGGCCATGTGGTATTCTGGTGAGGGTTATACCAGTCAACGAAAAACTTGCGTATGTAAATGCATAAGTAGCAAGTTACTAATTACAAGGGTTAACTTAAAAACGAAACTGACATCTTAATTCCTACTAAACCGGAAGTGGCATTATCCAACTTATATGATTTACAGAGTACCCCATATATCGAACACGCGAACCAGAGAAATAAAGGGGCCATTTCACTCTAACTGAATATGGCTAAATAAATACTTAAATCCATAGGCAACGAGTTCAAAAGTTAAATGTAGAGTTGAGAATACTTCTATAGAAACATAAATAGAAGGGTAATATGAGAAAATAGTTAGCAGTACGCTGGGTAGTTATCATGGAAAATGCCTGTAGCAGAAATGCGTGGAAAAGATCTCAAAACCCTTCGCAAAACAAATATGACACGTAGCTCCTGAAAGATTGTAAGATGGCTGACGAAGGTATCGCCATTATCAGATACTACATACAATTTAAATGCATGACCAATGTGGTTAACGAAAAACAAAAGGTTACTGTCACGATAGAAACGTGACGGGAAATCTGAATAGCTCAGGAACCATTCACGGCTGAGTCGAGTTGGCTTGCTCACGCCGAAGATCTCAGTGTAACGAGTCCAACGCCATCGCTAAACTCAACTGCCGAATCCCTTCTTGGCTCATGTATGAGAAATGGGACAATTACCAATAGCTAATCTTACTCAGTCAAAATGAAACGTGCCGAGGAGCTAGAAACCCTTACCTCGCCACCTCCGACCACGAGCAACTCTTCGCACAGGAACCAGGGTAAATGAGTAGGGTCTGTCAGTCTCGTTGGTTCCCAGACCCTCCATCATCGTAGCTCTGGAAAAATAAAAGAACCGGAAGAAATGTACAGAGGGCGAACCATATTACCAAAACTGAAATAGAATAACCCAAAAAGGAATAGAGGGATCCTTTCAAAAATAGAATACGCTTACCTTCTGCATTCTTCCTAGGTTGATGGTTGTCCGGGCTAGTTGGGTAAACAGAAGTCCAGCATAACGCATTTGACATACACAAAGTTAGTGATGTAAACCTCTACATTGTCAAGCTATCTGGTTTTCTGGTTCGAATCAACATTTACATAACTGAAAATCAAAATACAACCACAGAAATTAGAAATGATACCAGAAAATAGAGGATTACGAATCCTGGGTTACCATAGTTGCAGTGTTGATTTACCTGGCTGGTAGGGACTGCGAAATTCAACGCAGAACCAACAGAAACCTTATCTCTCGGCGCTCGAGCTTAGCAGGGTTCGGAGTGAACCGGTCTTATGTAAAGCCTTCCGGGAAGAATCATAGGAACACTCAACGCCATCATCGTCCATTTGTCAACTAGGTAGTCGAAGGAATCCCTATGAACTCTGAAACCCTCTGCATACAGCACATCAGTACTCGTGAGATGTATAAACAAATACAACGCCACGCTGTTGGAAAGAGTATGTACCATAAGGGTTTCAACAAGTAAAGTCGATGGAGTAAATTCTGCAGAGGAACTGGTGGAGACGTTTTACTCGAGGGTCGAGCAATTAAGGTTGCCGCGCGAGTACAGGAGTAGGTACCCTCGTGTCATCTGGTGTACTGCTGAATTATGAGCCATTCGGCTACGCTCGAGCCAAGCCTTCTTCCCATAGCTGGCGAAAAGCAACACGAAAACCCTAGCATTAAAATTTGTCTGGGTAAAATCGACCTCGTGATTTAGTTGACACTGTCGACAGTCAGACGAACGATCACAATAAACGTGTATACACTCGAATACGGAGGGAACAGATTCCCTTGTATGCCTTGCGTGATGTATCAAATCACAAATCTGAACATTGAGAATATGCATCCTGAGAGGAAATCGGACCAGATTATGATAAGAGGTAAATTGCCGCCTATTAATAATCCACTCAATGGGTTGTTAAGATCGCTCGACCTTAATGAATATAGAAAAACAATGATAGGTGTTATTAAATTGTTAACATATATATGTGCACCTTCGATTCATATTATTAAAGGTTTTAGATATATCCGGAAAATAGATACGTGTTATATATATATGTGTTATATATATAGGTGCTATATATATATGTGGATTCAACCATGTTGTGATATTTATATATGTGATATATATATGTGGATTCAACCATGTTGTGATATTTATATATGTGATATATATATGTGGATTCAACAATGTTGTGATATTTATATATGTGATATATATGTGGAGTCACAAATGTGTGATATAGGTGTGTTACATATATATGCGTTATGTGCAGCACTGAAAGACAGGTATGATCGTATTATGTCTAGGGAAAATACCCTATGTTAATACCAAGGGTTCTGGATGTTATATACATAGCTGAAATGTATACCAGTAGGAACATTCCATGCTACTAATAAGGGATAGTGGGGTAATAAATACTTAATGAGTAGAGGGAATTTTAACAAGATGGAATTGGAAAGTAAATTTCTGAACACCTTACTCAAACATCCAGGAGAGAAAAAAAAAAAAAAAAATTGAAACTGGAGGTGTTACAACAAGTTACTAGGATATTGGTTAGGATGTTTAGAAATGTTATAGATAGAAATGGTATTATATGCCTTTGTTGTGTAGTTCTTTATGATTTTTTGGTAATGGAATTAGTTTTTAAGATCCCAATCATTGATTTCTATGTTTTTGGATTGGGAATATCATTTCCAAAAATTAAAGATAAAAAACCTCAAACCTTAATTTCCACCAATGTCAAAGCTATCGTTGTGGTCATTTCCCATTTGATTTTTTTATGGATTTCTTCCCATGGACTACATTGAATTGTGACACTACAGGGATGAAGCTCATAAATATGAACATGGAACTCTTGAGGGAAACTATAAGACCAACATGTGCACAATGTGGTTCAACATACATAAGATTAATATTACCACCAAAATTTTCAAGGTGACTAATCTCATTATTGGAAAAGGGGCTCCACAATGATATATAAGGGAATGATTCCCTATATCTAGAGTAAAAATTCATTTTTTAAAGGAACGAGGCATTCTTAAATAAAGGCAATATTATCAACACAACTAGGTACCCAAATTTGGTGACTCTAGGCTTATATTGCCAACAATGACATGGAAAGTGAGCAATGGAATGGGATAAGCCAATTATGAATATTTTCATTGCAAAAATATTAGGAATTAAGGTTCATTCAATGATTGTGCAATTTCTTCATAATACACAAAATTATGTGAGAGTGTACATAAATTATAAACCAACATAGATATATTTCTTTGACAAAATTTAAATTTAATTTTTCAATATTTTACTCATCGAATATTGAAAGGAAGAAACATGAAAAATACACTCATACACTAATCCAAGTGAGAATATTGTATAGAGATAGAGAACGAAATATTTATAAAACAAAATAAAGAAACAACAAACCATTAAACAATATATTTCCATAAGGATAATCCTTATGAGAGAAAAACCACACACTCCAAAGAAAGCTCACTGTATTCTTCAATTGCAAACAATATAGCTACAATACGTTTTTTAATTTGTGCTCTTAAGAAGATTAATGTAAATTGAGGTCCTTCTTTCTTATATATATATATATACCAAACCATGCCTAAACTATGTGTTCCAAAACAATGGTAGAAAATCAAGCCTATATGGGTTAGTAGTCCAACTCCTAAAGCCTATACGATGGGGATCATTACAATGGAGTATTCTATAAAACCTAATAGGATTCATCATATGAAATACCATGATAAAATATTATGGGATACCTAATACCATGAGACTATAAACTGTGAAAATAAACCTATTATTGATTGTATTAATGTTATCCTAACTACTCTATGACTAATTCTAGATTAACTGAACATTCTCCCTTTAAACTTGAGTTGAGATAAACACTTACCCACTTCAAATTTTCTTAACAAAGTATTCAAGAATACAACATGCCCCCTATCCATAATCATACATCTATAATTTACATCATTGAACCATCAAACTAGGTGTACACATTCTTAAATAGGCCCTACAACCATATCCCCATTTAAATACGGGATAAAATACACCTACATAAAATTAATTGAAATTGCATTTCTAAGCATGCAATTCTATGAAGCATCAACATGTTTCATTGGTATCATCCCATGCTACAAATAAAATTAGAAATAACAAGTGCTTCTCAACCAAGTACTTATCCTACTACTATATTTGATGGATCTTAGAGAGCTCAATGGAATCCACATGTCCCTCTCCATGATGATGTAATAGATATTATATTATCTATTCTTCGTGGATCCCAATAGTAAACCATCAATATATTTTGTCTCAAGAATAATAATCTCATGCTAATATTGTAGATATGAATAGATCCATTTTATATCTAGGCCTTAACATCATAGACCACATATGATGTACACCTAACTTAAGATGTGCAAGCATTAAATATAACATGTCTATAAAATCTATATTTATCTCAACAAGTCTAGGAATTCAAATGGTAGATAAATGCATATACTCACAAATTCATGATTTTCAATGCATGTTCCAATCCAAAGCCATGTGCTTCAAGATCACTTTCCATTTCAAGTATTGTTTTGATTTCCATTTTCTTACAACACGTTTCTATTATACATAAGCCCCTACTCAAACCATGATTCGATCAAAAAATACTTATCTCTAACTTGGATCCATGGAAATCAAGCTATGATATTGAATCAAAAGAAACATATGTGTGGAATATACTTCCCACATTTATCCATGATATAAAAATGTAGAAAAACTTAGAGCATAATAGTTGCAAACAAATGAAAGAAACAACAAACAATTAAACAATGCAATTTCCTAAGGAAAACCATTTCAAAAGACAAAAAACCCACATTTCAAAGAAATTTAAATGTATTCTTTAGTGATAACAATTTTTTATAGTGCCTTTTTAGATTTTTTTCTCTTAGCAAGAGAATGTTCATTGAACTCCTCCTTGCTTGGATCTCTAGGCTAAATCAAGCCTACACCATGCACTTTAGGACTACACTAACCACCCATGCCTATAAGGACTATACCAAAAGTAATATTTTAATGGACTATCCTAAGCCATTAAATAGAATTCATCATATGAAATATGATGAGAAAATACCATGGATTATATAATATAATTGGGCCATAAACCATGAACAATAAACCCAACATTGTTAATTCTATCAAGGTTATCCTAACTAATCTATTATTTAGTCAAATATTAACCCAAAAATTATAAAAATTTCTCCTCTTCATACCTACGTTGTCCAAAATTCCATGTTTATCGTTTTTTAGAAGATCATGTATAAGTTAAAATTTGAGTATTTTTATTGAAAAAGATACAAATTTTATTCCTTTTGCATCCAACATTTTTTCTTTATATCTTTGTAATATTTTATTTCTCCTTGATATGAGGTCAAATTGTTCCTGAGTTATACTATCCAAGCTTCATGTATATGAATAAAGGATAGGCCCTTTTTCATACCTCATGATAACTCTCTAGTGACCTCAATGATGATTAGATTGGACACTAGGTATTTAGTAGAAACTAGTGATAGTCTAAAGATGACTTTTGATTTTGGAGTATGACTTTACTAAATTTAATTCACAAAAAAATCATGCTCCTTGTATGTAGGTAAATAAGTTAATGGAACAAGACCTAGAGGCATCTAGAAATAGTGGAAATTTAACCCCTTACGAACCATTAGTCTACCATATACATTAAACAAAAAAGTGGAAAATGTAATTAATAATTTCACACATGACCTTCTTAGGGATACTCCATGCTAAAAATTTCCACCACGTCAACATTAATTGATACAATCATATAATTAATCTCCATGTTTTATTTGATATAGTTGAATACTTGTCAATCATATCCATTTATGAGAGTAATAATGTGAGGTCAAAACATTTAATGATAACAATCACTTAATGTGGTAGAATCTATGAAAGATATAATTACACATGGTATAGTAATACTTAAAAAAGGAATTCAAATGAAAGTTTATACATACAAATTTCAAGTTCGCAAGTTAGACACATATGTTTAAGGAACCTACAAGAGGAGGACATGGTAAAGTAATGCACAAGGATCATATAAATGAAAAACGCTAACATGAAGAGTGTTTCATTAGGGAATTTGACATGATGTACATGGAAGGTGAGGAGTTAGGAATAATTAGAAGAATTCCATTATTACCATTATGATGAAAAACCTAAGAAGGCAATGCATTGTAGATTGTTCCAAAGGTTATTCCTAGGGAGGAAAGGGGATAATAAGGCACACATGCAAATTAATATTTTTATCAATGTATATTTAATACGAATAATGATATATGATGCACTTGATATATCTATAAAAGGTTTTACAATGGGTTATGGTCATAGTAGCACTTCCACTGTGGTATTATGATGTGATTTCACTCATATTTAATATAATTAAAAATAAACTCAAAATGAATATAAATGATTTCAACTATATCATATAAATGAAAAAAATAAATGTAACCCAATCAATCAAGAAAGTAAATTCAAACACTTTAATGATCGAGAAGCAAAGTCAAGTAACAAAAATTACATTAAGTTATTACAAAATAGTTATAGTTACGTTTACGTTAAAATTGGACTATGTTTTATTCATTTAGCCATTCTAATAACAATGTAGGTCTCAATGATATGTTAATGGTAGATTTTTCCATATTCCATCTCCTTGGTCACCTCTTATCACTTTGAATTTAGTGAGTGGTATTTGAGATACCATCACTACATGACTATACTAGAAAGAGATATGTTTAACCTTAAAAAATCTATTAAAACTAAAATAACCCTATTTTTTAACTTTTTCAAAAAAATGAATCATCACAACCATGTTTCCAATGTGGCATGTGAATATATCCATCTTGATATGGTTGCACCAATTTTCTTTTTATTTGTGTGAATCACATCAAATAATAGGCCACATTCTCTTCATTGTTGCATGTGGTGCAATCACAATAAATACATGACTTGTAACCATAATTCAAAACAAAAATCAATATATGTTTCTTCACATTTGAAAATTTGAACATTACATTGAAGAGGTGGATTTAAAACACCATAAATCGATAATTTACTCATAAAAAAAGTCACATACATTCTCTAACATCACCAAAAAAATGATTATAATATAGTGAAACCATGACCTCTCTAAACTGCATCTCTTTCTATGTTGAAATTATATGTGGCCCCTTTAGGTTAATAGGGACATATTTTTGTTGTTTCACATGTTCATAATTTTCAAATTAATCAAATGCACATCACTTTACTGCATCAACAAAAAATCCATGAAAACATGTATTCTTTTTCATCTCAATGGGAAATATGTCTACCACATCTTCACTCCAAATAGAGTGTAATTCCTTTGTGCTAGGTACATTTTCATAGTACAAAGCCACACATCTACTCACATTACAAAGTGAAACATTCCAAAAGAACCTTCATGATATTTGTAACCATCTCCCTTCTACCCTCTTAAGGATTCTCAAGTTGAGGAAGGTGTTCCCTATTTCACCTTATCTCCAAGGTTTGTTATAGATATGGGGTTAAAAAAGGCTTCATTTTCACAAGTCAGTGAAATTTAAATACGACACTACCATTGCAACTAGTTCGTCGGGAAATTTTCCATGATATAAAATTTATCTATGAATTCTGGATTTAAAGCTATGCCCATTCAAAGTTCAACCTGTTAAAATATTTTTTTTCATCACACCACCCACATGTAACCCACGTGGACTCTATCAAGATATCATGGACCTGACGTGTCATCCCCACGAGGCCCAAAATAAGTGACAAGTAACAAGAAACAAGAATGGATGGTGTCTTGGTGGGAAGGTTTCCCTAGTTTAACCTCGGTTGGATCGACCTAAAAATTGGCATCATCTATTATAAGTTCATGGCATCATTAGTTATAAGTTCATAATACCCTGATTATGGCAGTCAGTAGTGGCCCGACCACATGGTTCCATGAGCTACAACCTTGGTCCGATCAAACTAATCCTTATTGGTTCACCAAATAAAAATGTTCCTTAGTTTTTCCGACGAGTGGTAGGAGACAATAGGGTTCCATAGTGAAACAATGGTCGAACCAGTCGACTCTTTGTTATATTTTCCTTTTACCATAGTTAACAAGTGTATATATTTGGTAGTTTCATGGTTTGGTTCCATTTAACTAGGTTTTTTTCCTTATCCCACTCTCAACTTAATTCCTTTGAAAAGGCATGGTGGCCCAAAGCGCCGTGAGCATAGTAGGGTCCACCCCAAGACATATCATACTAGGCTATGCCACACAAGGCCACTTCACCCTAAGCCATGTCAGCTCGGGGATTTGATATCGGGGTTTCACATGCAATACATAAATCACATGTAATCATCTAAAAATGAGTTGAAGAGTTTTTGACCATTTAGACACAAAGTTGGAAATGGTCCACATATATGGGTATATATGATTTATAATTTTTCTAACCTCCTCCTAGCACCTTGCTTGGCTTTCTTCACCTACTTTCCCTATATGCAGTCCACATAAACACTAAAATCAAAGAATCATGACTGTCAAGGACTCCATCATTTATTAACATTTTGATTCTCTCTATGGATATGTGTCCCAATCTCCTATGCCAAAGTATGGAGGATTTTTCGATCATAATACCATGCTTAATGTCGACATTGCAATGTAAGTTTAAAAATTGGAATCAAAAGTAAGGTTAAATATAGTCTATACAAACCATCAACAAGTGTTCCATCATAAACAACAAGTGAGTCTTTGATAAGCCTGGAATTAAAATAAATAAAATTGAAAATAAAACCTTGGGGAAAAAGATTGGTGACTAAAATAAGATTCTTAGAGAAGGAAGAAGCATTAAATTTCCTTTCAAGATTTAAAACAAAGCCATATTTCAGGATAAGTCTCAAGGTCCCATGTGATTCCACCCATGCATTTTTGTTGGTTCTTGAATAAATGAAGCGTTCACTTTCTATTTGTTTCCTTTAGTTGATTAAACCCTACATTGTATTGGAAATACGGATTGTAGAACCAAACTTAATCCACCCAGGATTATAAAGAATATCAACCATATTAGATTCATAACACACTAAAGAAATGATATTACCTTTCTTTTTTAGCCAAGCTTTATATTTGAAGCACTCTTTCTTGATGTGACCTTTCTTCTTGCAGAAAAAACATTTGATGGTATCCTTATTGTTAAATTTACCACAATCCACTTCTTATGTTTTTTCTTATAGTGAGAACCCTTTACTTTTCCTAAATGTCCCTTTCCATGATTCATTAAATAATTACTTTCTAGTTTCTATTACTTTAATCTCCCTTCCTCTTGAACACACATAGCCACTAGTTCATTAATTTATTATTTCTCCTTATGTGTTTTATAGGGAATCTTAAATGGCCTATATTATGTAGGCATAGATTCAAGTACAAATTAGACAAGGAAAGACTCTGAGAATGTGATCTCTACAACTTTTAGCTGAGTAGTTATATCTCTCATTTCCATAATGTGTTCACATACTCTCTTATTACCAATGAGTTTCATTGATGATAGTTTTTTCATTATGATGTTGGCTAACACCTTTTTGGAAATCATATATTGTTTGTTAAACAATATTAATGAATTCCTTTTTATTAGAGTATTGTAGAATAGAACCTCAAATACTTTTGTCAACGTGATTCTTAATAAACATTAAACTTAACTCATTATATTTCTCCCACTTCTAAAATAAGGTCCTCTCTTATGGAAACTATATTCTATAGGGTTGGGTGGTTCATTCTCATGAAACGACAAATATAATTCCATGCATCCTATTGTAAGGATATTTTTTCCTTCTAGTCCTCAAAGTTATTTCTAGTTAACATTAGAACACGAGATGATTCATTAAATATAATTGTAGGTGCAATAGGTGAAAAATTAGACAAAAATGCTATGATTCATAAATGACCATAATTTAGATTATTGACCCACACTAATAATACTAACAACAAAACAATGCATCATCATAATCCTCCTTTGTGTAGAGATTACAATAAGGCAACATATTTTCTCAATAAATTTATAATGCAACTGATAGATTTGATATCAATAGGGAGATGACCCATTACATGTGGGAATTTATAATCATCTCTAATTTGATGCCAAATTTATTATCATATTCTAATTAATTCATGAATTATGATTTCCTCATTATGGGGCCAAGACATATCATTTTCATTATTTAATTGCAATTTTGACACTATTCATTAATATAATCACTTGCATCCAATATTTTATTTATACTTTATAATTGACTTAAGATGTTGTGGCTACTTTATCTGTCAATTAAATGTTACACGCATATAATATCATCAAGGATAATTAAAAAATGTATTGACTGGAGGTCAATACATCAAAACAATTAAAAATTAGTACCGATTAAATAATTATAATGTCAATGCATTCAATTATACATGATCAAAATATATGAAATAAACATGTTTAAATAACAATAGAATGACTATTTCACAAAAAGAATGCATATTATGATGTTCATTCATATGCATATTACACATCATGATGCATAACCGTACAACCTTAAAGCCATATCATGTTATTTGGAATGAACTTAAAACAAGGTATGCATATTTGTCATGATACATGGAAAATAATATAAATATCTATTTTTCCCGATACCATGTTCAAATAATGTTCCAACATTTGTTAATTGTTAATTATGGTTATGATATATGCATAATTCATAACTGTTACTTATAATTCTACCACATATATGCAAAATTGATACATATTGTCATAAAATGCATATACCCATTTGTTCATTTGATATTATAGTGCTTGAGATACTAAATTGTCCCCACATTTCGTCATTAAATAATTCAAATCATGGTGAAATATCCTCATATGTATATATTAAAACTCATAGTTATAATTCTATCACATATATGCAAAATTGTTACATATTGTCATAAAATGCATATACCCATTTGTTCATTTGATATTATAGTGCTTGAGATACTAAATTGTCCCCACATTTCATCATTAAATAATTCATGTCATGGTGAAATATCCTCATATGTATATATTAAAACTCATATACACATCGTCATCTGTATATCAGAATAATTAACTACATTCTTTCTTTCTCTAAAATCACTAATATCTTAACATAATCTATGGGCTCATATTCTCTAAATGATCAAGTATTTAGAGAAAACCAATAAATATATTTCTCTGTTATCAAATCTCTTAAAGGAAAAGACCATCATTTCTCTAAAATCACTGATATCTTAATACAATTTACAGGCTTACATTCTCTAAATGATCAGTCTTCAGAAAAAACCAATAAATGTATTTCTCTATTATCAAATATCTCAAAGGAAAAGACCACCGTAGAGAGAAATTTTAATTTAGAGAAAGAAAGGAGAAAAATGTTCAAATGAAACACCACAATATGAAGTATGGCTATGATACCAAATGTAAGCTTAAATTTAATAGGAAATAAAATGGAACTTACCTCTCACCACAATGATTATACTTCATGTAGGAAATCCTTTTAAATCCAATAGAAAGATATTCTTATCTATGGAAGACTTAATGCACCAAAGGATAGAATCATAAGCAATTTCATTGTTGATAAAATTAGGAATCCTTGCAATTCACCCATTTTTAATATGATCTTTCCATCAAAGATTATTAACTAATTTGAAGTTAATGGGGTGGTTACTTCCATTCATAACCAACACTTCATGGGAAGTTACAAAACCACACATATGGGTTTGTGGTAGTTTGAGCCACTATAAAAAAACATTTAACACTTAACTCTCTACTTTAATCTAGTTTCGAAAATGGTAGGCTAGAGAAAATAATTTTGGTAAAATGATATAAATATTTTCTATTACAATACAAATACAACTTTTAAAAAAAAATTATGAGCTAGATATTTTCTATTACAATAAAAATACAACTTAAAAATTTGTGTAAGGGCTAAAAACAAACTCAAATCTTTCTACAGCTGTTTAGAGCTTATATTATTTCATTCCTTTTTACTCAAAAAAATGATTTATCATTCATAAAAAAAATATAAAGATCATTTATTCAAAAAAAATTAGTGCTATACAAACTGTAATATTATTTTCCCACAAATAATAATTTTTCAAATTTATCATATAACATAATATGGAAATATGATTGGAAAAATATTTATGTGAAAATAATTGTAATTTAATCACAATATTAAATGATTCCTTTATGTTATTACTTAATTAAATGGTTGATTAAAATGGGTAAAATATAAATTTAAATAGGCATCTCATATTATTAAGATTTAAAAAAAAACATAATGTTAATTAAATTATAAGTTTAGTTTAAATATTTATAATATATGAATTAAACATATATGTATAGTAAAACAATAATAAGAAATAAGAATTTTATACTATAAATAAAATTTGAATATTTGTAATTATGATTTTTCTTTAATTAAATTGAAAAATAAAATGATATAAATATTATTTAGATAATTTTCAACTCTATATTTTGACTATTATTAATAATAATTTAAAATATTATATGGAGGTTAAATCTCTAGCATAGACCTAATAGCTATTGATAATTAAATTAAAATCATGTAATCAAAATCGCCATACCTCTCAACATAAATATTCTAATGATCTCCACCACCCACTAATTGCCGTAAGGCGTTCCTATTTGAAAACGACTCCCTTAGCTGCCACTGTGTCCACGTCTGAGCCATTGGATCAAATCTTAGATGATTGAAATATTTTAGGCCATTAGATCCACAAGTAAATTGTTTTATATATGTTTTTTATAATGCTAGTTTTTTTCTTTTTAATAAGTTATATTGAATCTACACAAAAATAAAAGTAAAAGTAAATTAAATAAAAATATTGACATAATGTAATGAAAATTTTAACTTGGTCAAAATACAATAAAAAATAAAAATAATAAAATAAAATAACAATAAACTATAAAAATGGTATTCATGTGGAATATAGTTTATTTAAAGGGGGAAATTAAGATGGGTTAGAGCCAAATGTCTTAATATGAAAACCTCTTTTAGAGTGAAAAGAGAAAGTATCCATGTGATAAATAATATAGATCTAAACTAACTATTTAATAAAATTATTTTTAATTGTTTATAACCATTATTCTTTTAAAATTTTACTTAATAAAATCTATCTAAATTTTCATACATCCAAATATACATAGTTTTTCTTGTTCTATATTATTTTTGTTACAACTATTTTATTATTCCAAAAATATATGGTTTTTTTGTTATATATTATTTATGTTACTTATTATTGATGAGTAGTATTTCTTAATATATAAAAAATTAAATTAATAAAGAAAATTTTTAACATATGTGATCTTTTTTTAAATTCCCAAATTATTTCACAGGACATGATTTATCTTGAGCAATAATGATGAATGCTCGTAATTCTCATTTCTTAAGTAACACTAAATTTACCTTTAATTAATTAATTGTAATAGTTTGTAACTACATACATACTCTTTCAGATTTTTTTGTTAATGAATATCAAATTTCTTATATGATGTCAAACTCACTCAACTTTTTATTCTCAAATTTTAAACAAAGTTTTTCACTACACAATTTTAGCTTTTATAATTTTTTTATTTTTTAGTTTCAAACAAAACTTACAAAAGAAAAAACCCACTCACTCCTTATTGTAGATTATATTTTTACAAAATTTACACTATGTGATTAACAATAGAGTAAGTTGAGACGACCCTAAGGGATTTTTTTTTTACAAGTTTTATCATAACATTTCTTTTGATCCAATATATATTGTAGAGTCCTCTGAAGAGAGTGTGTATTGCAGTTTATAACCTGATCCACAATCAAAGAAAATGGCTAGGGATTTCACATGTTGTTAGTCTGTAACCTGATCCACAATGAACGAAAATGCCTAGGGATGTCACAAGCTATCATTCACACATTCATTTATTGACGTTCTCAGTTGAAATGGATTCTATTAGATGCATGGTGGCTAGATACACTAAAAAAATTGAAATAGATATCTGTTATGACATCCATATTGTATACAAACCATCCATATATCAAATAATATAACATTCAATGTTATACAAGTTGTGCCAATAAGTTTTTAAATTCTTTCTCTTCGGCCATATCTTATTAGTTTAGCATGTTTTAAATCAAGAAGAGGCTTCAGAGTTTAAGAACTATATCTTAGATCTGAGCACATGATTCTATTAAAAGTTATGAAACAAATTCAATTTTTACAACTTGTATGTTTAAATATGTGATTTTGGAAGTGATGATGGCTTCGTTAGACACTTGATTAGTATTGTGGAAGAAATTTGATTATATCATTAAGGTCTCGTAATAGTTCCTGTAGCAGTTGCATTACTTATAACAAATTTTAATATCCTTTCTTGCTGATACATATACCTAATCCATTAAAATGTGGTTATCCTTGAAAAACTGTAGCCATGTCTGCAATGATATATGCTAATCATTTCAGTTTTATGTTGAGGAAAGGTTATTTTATCATTTTTTAAGTAAGCCTTTCAGTTTTCATGTTTATAATAGTTTAGAAGAATTGATATAAATCTAGTAAATTGATATTGCAAACGAACTCATGTTTGTGACACGTTTGTAGGTGTTTCCATTCATAAATTTCTTACTCATTTTGTCTCGAGATTGCTAGATAATGGTGAAGGAAATACACTGTTGATACAAATAATCGAGAGAAATATTCACATCCAGCTTGGAAAACCAGACATGAAGATGCTTTTGATTTTCAATGAAGTAGTCTTCAAAATTTCCTAACTTTATTTTAATTACATAAATTCATTGAAAACCAACTGATAATATTTACTTCAGTTATTCTATTTGGACGTGTTGCAAGTTGACATTTATTTCTATACAAGTTGTGCATCAAATTATTATGTAAAAATTGTGCAAATAAAATTTTAAATTATTGCTCTTCAGCTATATCTTATCATCTTAGTATGTTTTCAATCAAGAAGAGGCTTCATATTTTAAGAACTATATCTTAGATTTGAGCACATGATTCTATTAAAATTTATGGAACAAATTCATTTTTTACAACTTGTATGTTTAAATATGTTATTTTGGAAGTGATGATGACTTCTTTAGACACTTGATTAGTATTGTGGAAGAAGTTTGAGTATTTCATTAAGGACTGTGAGTATTTCCTGTAGCAGTTGCATTGCTTATAACGAATTTTCATATCCTCTGTATAAGCTATTTTATATATAGTTCTAACACATTTCCCCTAGACATTACCTATATGGACAGTAGTTCATATAGAAATTGCATAACTTATAAAATATTTCTATATCCTTTGTATAAGCTATTGTATATACAATTCTAACACATTTCCCCCAGGTCTTGCCTATATGGCGACTGAGTGATGATGGCTTCTTTAGACACTTGATTAATATTGTGGAAGAACTATTAGTATATCATTAAGGATTGTGAGTAATTCATGTAGCAGTTGCATTGCTTATGAAATATTTTTATATCGTGTAGATAAGCTATTGTATATATAGTTATACTATGATATGGATACACATCCCCCCCAAGTGTTACCATTTGGTGATTGTTGTCCAATTGCTGATATTTAGAGAAATATAATTAAGTGATTGATGGTTTTTGAACATCAAAGTTACTATGATGACCTTCTATCTTAGGATGACTCCTTAGTGTTGAGATTCGATCTGCATGAAGAAGATGCATAGATCGCTTCACATAAAAACTCGTTTGCCTATTGATAGTATGTGGTAGTTGTATGAAAGGACTACTTATATTTTCCTCACTGTCATAAGATTCCAGCACAATTAATTTATTTTTTGATAATTCTATATACAAGTCATACATATTATGTAGTAAGAAATGTTCTTTAATAATAACAGTCACTGAAAGGCGAAACTATCTCAATACACCCCTCTAGATATACAATGTCTCATGATATTCTTCTCATTTGGTGACACATGAAAATTCTAATACCAAAAATGTGATCTTTTTTTAAATTCCCAAATTATTTCATAGGACATGATTTATCTTGAGCAATAATGATGAATGTTCATAATTCTCATTTCTTAAATAACACTCAATTTACCTTTAATTACTTAATTATAATAGTTTGTAACTACATACATAATCTTTCGGATTTTTTTTGTTAATGAATATCAAATTTCTTCTGTTAAAAAAAACTATATACATATCTTTAATTACCTAATTGTAGCTAAAAAATCTTACATGATTTTTACTTTATAATCATAAACAAATTTCATATTATATGATATCAAACTCACTCAACTTTTTATTCTGAAATTTTAAATAAAGTTTTTCACTGACAATTTTAGCTTTTATAATTTTTTTTATTTTTTAGTTCCAAAAAAAACTTACAAAAGAAAAAACCCACTAAGTCCTTACTATAGATTATAGTTTTACAAAATTGACACTATAATGTGATTAAAAATAGAGTAAGTTGAGACGACCCTAAGGGTTTTTTATACAAGTTTTATCATAACCTTTCCCTCTATCCAATATATATTGCAGAGTCCTCTGAAGAGAGAGTGAATTCCAGTTCATAACCTGATTCACAATAAAAGAAAATGGCTAGGGATTTCACAAGTTATTAGTCTGTAACTTGATCCACAATGAAATAAAATGGCTAGGGATGTCACAAGTTATCATTCACATAGTGATTTATTGACGTTATCAGTTGAATGGATCCTATTAGATGCATGGTGGCTATATACACTAAAAAAATCTAAATAGATATGTATTATGACGTCCATATTGTATACAAACCATCCATATATCAAATAATATAACATTCAATGTTATACAAGTTGTGCCAATAAGTTTTTAAATTCTTTCTCTTCAACTATATCTTATCAGTTTAGTATGTTTTCAATCAAGAAGAGGCTTCAGAGTTTAAGAACTATATCTTAGATCTCAGCACATGATTCTAATAAAATTTATGAAACAAATTCATTTTTTACAACTTGTATGTTTAAATATGTTATTTTGGAAATGATGATGGCTTCTTTAGACACTTCATTAGTATTGTGGAAGAAATTTGAGTATATCATTAAGGACTCTGAATAGTTCATGTATCAATTGCATTACTTATAACAAATTTTAATATCCTTTCTTGCTTATACATATACCTAATCCATGAAAATCTAGTTATCCTTGAAAAAATGTAACCATGTCTGCAATGATATATGCTAATCATTTCAGTTTTATGTTGATGACAAGTTATTTTATCATTTGTTAAGTAAGCCTTTCAGTTTTCATGTTTATAATAGTTTAGAAGAATTGATATCAATCTAATAAATTGATATTGCAAACGAACTAATTTTTGTGACACGTTTGTAGGTGTTTCCATTCATAAATTTCTTACTCATTTTGTCTCGAGATTGCTAGATAATGGTGGAATAAATACAGTGTTGATCCAAGTAATACAAAGAGATATTCACAGCCAACTTAGAAAAACAGGCATGAAGATGCTTCTAATTTTCAGTGAAGTAGTCTTCAAAATTTCCTAGCTCTATTTTAATTACATAAATGCATTAAAAACTAACTGATAGTATTTAATTCATTTGTTTTATTTGGACATGTTGCAAGTTGACATTTATTGCTATACAAGTTGTACATCAAATTATTATGTAACAATTGTGCCAAGAAGTTTTTAAATTATTTCTCTTCAGCTATATCTTATCAGTTTAGTATGTTTTTAATCAAGAAGAGGCTTTAGATTTTAAGAACTATATCTTAGATCTGAGCACATGATTCTATTAAAATTTATGAAACAAATTCATTTTTTACAACTTGTATGTTTAAATATGTGATTTTGGAAGTGATGATGGATTCTTTAGACACTTGATTAGTATTGTGGAAGAAGTTTGAATATATCATTAAGGACTGCGAGTAGTTCCTATAGTAGTTGCATTGCTTATAACAAATTTTGATATCCTTTGTATAATCTATTGTATATATAGTTCTAACACATTTCCCCTAGACGTTACCTATATGGAGAGTAGTTCATGTAGAAGTTGCATTACTTAGAAAATATTTTTATATCCTTTGTATAAGCTATTGTATATACAATTCTAGCACATTTCCCCCAGGTCTTACCTATATGGCAACTAAGTGATGATGGCTTCTTCAGACACTTGATTAATATTATGGAAGAAATTTTAGTATATCATTAAGGACTGTGAGTAATTCATGTAGCAGTTGCATTGCTTATGAAATATTTTTATATCGTGTAGATAAGCTATTGCATATATAGTTATTATATTATATGGGTACACATCCCCCCCAAGTGTTCCCATATGGTGATTGTTGTCCAATTGCTGATATTTAGAGAAATATAATTAAGTGATTGATGGTTTTTCAACATCAAAGTTACTATGATGACCTTTTATCTTAGGATGACTCCTTGGTGTTGAGATTCGATCTGCATGACAAAGATGCATAGATCGCTTCACATAGAAACCTTTTTTCCTATAGATAGTGTGTGGTGGTTGTATGAATGGAATACTTATATTTTCCTCACTGTCATAAGATTCTAGCACAGTTAATATTTTTTTTTTTATAATTCTATACACAAGTTATACATATTATGTAGTAAGAAATGTTCTTTAATGATAATAGTCACTGAAAGGGGAAATTATCTCAATACACCCCTCTAGATATACAATGTCTCATGATATTATTCTCATTTGGTGACACATGAAAATTTCAATACCAAAACTCTTTCACATTGTTGCTCACATTATATGAAAGTCTATCTTGATCAGGTTTCCTACATATATTAGCCCAACATGCAATTTCATCATTCTCATGTTATTAAATCCTAATTTTTTAATGCCTCCATAAACTTTTTCTTAATGTTTTGTAAATTTTTGTTTTAATTGACATCAACCGATTTGATGTAGTTCCTTTTCCAACAACACTTGTCAATAATGCCCTGCTAGCACTTACGCCATATTGAGATTGATATTTTGCAATTTTTCCACGAGTTGATGTCATATTTCTGGATACCAACTCATTTACCTTCACCTATTTGGAATATCTAATGCCCAATAATTGAACTATATTTCTTAGATATTTGTGCTTTAAAAATGTATTTAAGAATTAAGCTTGTGCTATGATAGATATACCTTCAAAAATATTTTTGATCACCAAATTTATTTTATCTTGAACTTTTCCTTCATGAATTAGTGGCCTCATTTCTTCAATTTTAGTTGATTCTATATGATCTAGAAAATTATCATCAAAAACAATTTCTTGCAACTTCTGATTAATGTCCATGTTTTTCTACGTGTGGTGCGATCTTTTTGTAGGTAAGATGTTGTCCCTACATAAAAAGAAAATATAAAATTATAATTTTTAATTTAAACTTGACATATACATTGAACAAATTTAAAATATTAAAATGGTGACTTCATTTATGTGGTCAATATTGTCATTGACAAGTTCCTCTACATCTCTCATTTCCTCATCATTTCTAGGTACATCCACATCTATTTCAAGCTCTCTCTTTTGTAGCAATAAATCTCCTTCATTCTCTCTATTTTGTACCTCCACATTCCTAAAATTTTGTACTAAAAATTCTTAGTTGTAGGGTTTTTTTATATTTATGCATTGCACTATACTACATTTGGAGGTAAGGAACACTAGCGTCCCCTCACTTAATGCGACCAAATGTGTTAAATCTCCATGCAATTCACCAAATCCATTTAGTTCCAACTTAGTCTTATTTTCCCAAAAAAATTATTATTATCATCAAATATATATCATAAAAATATAAAATTATAATTATATATAATTATAAAATAGTATTTTTAAAAATTAATCTAGAAATTTGATTGTGAAATTGGTCTTTTTTAATGATATAACTCGTAAATCTATTATCCCTTTTTATTTTTTTAATGATTCAATTAATATTAACATTTGTATGTTGTCATGAGGAGATTTTTTATTTTTCATGTCAATTACCTTTTATAACACTAGGAGGTTCTTAATATTTCCTTTGTTTTCAATAAATGGAACTCAATTATATATTTAAAAAGATGATTAGGTACTTGAGAATTTTAGGATTATAATTTTTTTTTGTCGAAGTTGACAATGTGAACGTTTATTTACATAAAGTTGGCTCCCATGTTCAATACCTCCTGATGGTGTTTATAGTAGTTCTAGCTTGAGTATTCTTTCAATTTGTCATTCAATTCTTTATTAATAAAGTTGTTTTTTTTTTTTTAATTTAGTCTACTTCTATTTTATTATACATGGAAAAACATTACATAGCTCATCCTTCGGATTTGGCAAGCTAGTTCCGAAGGGAAGTATCATGAATTTGAAAACAAAATAAGGACTGCCCCAGATGGGGAAACTAGTCCACAAGTAGCAAAAATTAAGAGCTGACCAGATTGGGAAACTAGCATACACAGTTTTGAAACTGAAACTAAAACATAACAGACAAAGGTTCCAAAACAAATGCAAACTAGAGAACGCTATGAGATAACTCAAGTGAGAGAGGAGCACCCAGCATTTGAAATTAAGGTGGACTTTCATTCTTCTTGGGGGGGTTGTGGTCTTCCTCCTCGATCCTGCAAACATAAAAAGAGTCAGCATCCTCCTTGCTCAGCACGTGGACAGGAGTCAGAAGCAAAGGAAACACCTGAGCATCTGGTTGGTTTGAGGTGGCATCAAGAGGGTTGGTGTCCTCATCGTTGCCTCCTGCGTCACTGCTTAAACCTCGACCATCGCTGGAACCCGAATTACTACTAGTGCAGTGGCTACTACAGGAGGTGCTTTGCACAGGTAGGGCTTTCATCTTGCGAGGAATGAAGGCCAGCTCAAAATGAATAGTGGACTTGCACAAGCGTTTCTTGGGACGAATTCTAGAAGAACCAGGCGGGGAGACAAGAAGCTGAAAGGATAATTAAGAATAAAGGTTGATGGGGTCGAGCCTGCTCAGCTCCTCCCAAACGACTAAGAGGTTTAAATCCCTGCCCATGGAAATCGGCAGAGGGGGTCTGGAGGGGAGGCCACATCCACCAGCCCGACGACATTGCATTATGTGACGTCGTGGCATGACTAGTGAGGGAGCAGAGGTGCAAGACAAGGAGGGGACACTCGACGGAGCAAGAGAGGAGCTTCCATCACCTAAATTCACCGAGGGATAGCTGTAACAGGACTGAGCAGGGCCAAGAGCCGAGGTTTGAAAGGAAATGTAGGAGGAAAATGTAGAGAGCTGAACGAATAGCCAAATGGAGGCCTCAGGAGCACGATGAACATGATTAATAACCATGGTAGAAAGACGAACAACCATTAATTCTCTACAACGGGAGGTCGTCTTGATGAAGTTGGTGTGGAGTGAAGTAAAGGTTGACATGCTTGTGCATTTAACATTGGGCGGGTGGCAATGTGCGAGCGCATGGAGCAGACAATTGCCCCGCCATATGGCACCCAAGTGGCCCATACTTTCATAGCAAGGCAGCTGCATCCAGGGATAAAGTTGTTTTACTTAGTAGGGATTACAATAATTTTGTAATCAAATAATATGAGAAAACATATTCACAATATAATTTATTTGAATAAATATATGTGTGTAAAATATTTTAATAAGAAACTAGATTTGTAATTATAAAATATCAAACTATAACTTAAATTTGTGAAATTTCTTTGTATTTATTTTTCTTATGTATATAGGGAAAGACTAAACCAAGTTTGGAGTTAAGAAAATAAACCATAACATAAAGAACAGTATCTGCTTCCAAAAATGTCTCCATATTAAAATGACATTCACTTTCTTGAATACCAACACTCTTATTCTTCATATACAATTTCTGGCAAACATGCTATTGGCGCTCAGATATGTAGATGAACTTGTAGTAAACTGTATTTATGTTAATAAAAATTATCTTTATTTACATCTATGCTAGATAGATTATACTTGAATGTATTTAAAATATCGTATTTGAGTTATATGCTGATTTCATGCTTGTTTCGGAGGATTATTAATCACCAAAGTATTTTCACCCCCAATTTCCTATTTCGTTATCTATAACAAATTTTTATATATGTGAACAGATTATGTTGGTTTACATATATGTTTTCACCCACAATTTTCTATTTCAATATCTATAACAATTTTTTTTTGTTGATAATTTTTTTCATCAATATCTTTGAAACCTTCACGACCTCCTTCAATGGAAGCAAAAGTTTCCTTTCATTCCTTCACGATGGCTCATTCTCTGCAACAAATTATTTATTCTAGGCTACTCTTTCCTATGCTATTGTCTTACGACGTTTCTTTTGTAACATGTGGTGCAATTACTAGTTATTAATAATTGAATTAAAATTCTAAAAACAAAAGACATTAAACCCCCACTATCCACTTAATAATTGTTTTTAACTAAAACAAAATTTGGAAGCAATAGACATACATATTTACATAATAATATGTTTAGGAGACAATTTATACACTAAAGTATTATGATTGATAGTTTAAATTAAAAATAATATTATATTAGATCTAAGACTTTTGTGATCGATAATGTAGATAGAAAATCTTTTGGATTAATCACATCATTAGGATTTGGTCGACGTTTCGAACGACCTAATGTGGTTCATCCTCAGGACAAGGTGAAGAATGAAATCGATCTCAAGGAATAAATAGTAAGGATGCATCATTGCCCGGAGTTAGCTATTAAAACTAGCCGTTATTTAGTTAATTAGTTAGAAAATTAAATTTTTTTAATTATTTAATTAATTAGTTTGAAAATTACAAGTTTTTAAATTTATTTAATTAATTAGTTAGAAAATTAAAAGTTTTTAATTATTTAAAAATATAATAATTTAGGACAAAAGGTTAAATTATAAAATCCATAAGGGAGGAGGGGTAACTTATAGTATAGGTGATAACATTAAAATGATTAAATTATGAATGATATAATAATCTGGTAAAATGATAAGGGAGAGAGTGACCCTCCTTAGGAAGCTAATATAGAAATATTGAAAGTTTAAGAGCAAAATAGAAAGAACTAATATACAATAAAATAGAAAGGGGGATGGTTTTATAATTATTATTGACGGAAGAGAGTGAAATATATCATCAAGTAAATAAATAAATAAATAAAATATATATATATATATATATATATATATATATATATATATATAAGAAAGGAGATAATATAATAATATAGCTTCAGAGAAATAAAGGGGGGAAGGTGGGTGGGAGGGGAAGGGGAAGAGAATAAAATCAAAGGAAACATTGCATGGGGGCTGAGTCACCTTGAGAGGGCCGGAGTCCAGATCTTACTTGGTTTACACCCATCATCTCTGTTGATATTTTTAATATGTCTCTCAATTTCAATAACCTCCCTGAGCTTTCTATGATGACAGTGATCCACCCTAGCAATGACTTTGGAGTACTCAATGCATACATGGTGACATGATTTCCCAGCATGCTCCGTAAGAGCAGAAGTGTGGGATCGACTGTGACTATGTTTGTAGCATGCTCCTTGATTCTTTGTCTAATGGATCGACTAGTTTCCCCAATATAGGGAGTACTGCAGGAGCATGGAACTAAATAAACACCTTTCGTGTCCTTTGGGTCTATAGGGTCCTTAATTGATCCGAGAGAATTGTTGATGGTACTGATATGTCTAAAATTAAAATAATATTATAATTAAAATAAGAAATAATTTATTTTTATTTAGTATAAATATAATACTTTAAATATACATATATTCTTAATCTTATAATTATGAAAATTTTGGTTTGGAAAGGTTTTTTTTTCTTATACATTAATTAGAGCAACCATATAAATCAAATAGATGGTAAATGTGCATAGAGATCATACCATTTAGCTCACCTAATTTGACTTTGTTAGAATACCATAACCATAAGTAGTGTTCATATGGTACATGTTCATATGACATTTTTTAATTAATAATTTTAATTAAAAAATTAAAAAAAGGGTGTAACTACTTTTGGATAAATGTCAATCTTTGACTACTACTAAAAATACTATGTGAAAGTTATATCCATACCATAAACTCAATAATTATTGATAATTAAATAAATATTTTTGGGAAACTCTTAAGAAAATAAAATAAAAAATATTTAATATAATCGAGGGGTGAGAGTATGTCCTAAAAATTCTTCTATGTGACTAAGACCTAGATGTAGTTCTTTGAAAATTTGAAGGATGGAAATTTATGTGAAATTTTAGAAACCTTGGCGAATATTACAAGTTCCTAATATGTAGAATGTAGAATTTTTTAGAAAAAAATGAAAATTGGTGATTAATTTTTTTTGAAAAAGCATGGAAAAGTAGCTCACATGGAAATATTAGCCACTTATCACTATAATTTTACTTGAATAACAATACTGAGTCAACTTGTTGTCTTTAGACATTTTTTCAATTAAAAAAAAAAAAAAAAAAGTTATAATTATTTCACAGATAGCAACTACTCATAATTATATGACCATTGATAACTAAATTATAATATATTTTCCCACTTAAAAAACCATAAAAAAACAAATCACTCTATCAATTCTTTTAATAATTCTTTTAAAAAAGCATTAAAGACTACGAGACTTTGTACAAAATTGGGAGATGAGGAAATGATCAGCTTCCTCCTTATTTACCATCCCTGTGTACAGGATTGACTGAATCTGTCCTATAATCGGATGGACTTCCTTGTTGTGAATAAGGGGGTTGCCTCTCAAAACCAATACCAGATTTTCCATGTACTTGGTCCGAGCATTTTGTACTCTTCAGACGCGCTTGGTTTTAGTTGTTATACATCCCAATCATGAGCTGCCCATTAGAGATCATACCATAATTTTTTTTTATCGTGTCTTTAATGTGAATTTTTGAAAAAATTTCTTATTTATTTTTCAAATCTAATTTGTTTGAAATATGGCAAGAATTTATTAAATTATAAATTTCATAAATAAATTATGCATAATCCAAATGTCTTACACAAATTTTATACAATCTAAATACTTTGGAGATTTTTCATATATAAACTTTGCACAATCTAAATGCCTAAATGGTTTTAACCTCCCACACTAATTTGCCCATTTTGAAAATCTTATTGACCGCCCCCCTTCCCCCGAAAAAAACGTTTACGTGAAATTCCAGGTCTGCGTCCGGCTATTATAAGTGGGGCATTTGTGTTCTCTCCAAAACGCACAACTGCAATAGACTTCCAAAATCTTAGAATACTGCAACGATGGGAAAAACGGCAAGCAGAAACTGGGTCATTTCGATGGTCATGGGCATGCTGTTGAATTTATTCTCTTTGGATGTTCGTGCTCAACCAGGTATTACTCAACATTTTAAAACAACTCTGGGTGCTCTCATTCACAGAAATTTGGTGGTGCTTCTCTCCTTTTCTTTTATTTAGATCATTGAATTGTGTATTTGTAGTCATGCTCATTCACTCTCCTTTTGTTTTCTTTAGATAATTGAATTGTGTATTTGTAGTCATGCTCATTCAGTACTGTTGATTAACAAGATTTATTTGATCCTTCAAATGAATGTGTCACAGGGTTTCTAATTATATCTTGCGGAACAAAAAGAAATTACACTAACACAAACAATATAACATGGGTTCCTGATGATAATTACATTGATGTGGGTCAGACAGGAGACATAGGGGACGTCACTCAGGGAGCCTACGATTCCTAACTGCATACTCTATGCTTCTTCCCAAAGCCCCTCAACAAATATTGTTATCAGTTGCCTATGACCCCCAATGTGCCCTACCTCTTAAGAATATGTTTTGCCATTGGTAATTACACTGGATTCCAAAATTTGTCGGAGTTCGTTGTCTTTGTTGAGACAGTAGGTTTTTTGACTTATACAAGTGGGAGACAACAAAGTACAGAACCATCAGGTCTTGAGCCAATTTTGGTTAGCTCTGAAAGAGTGTTGTATATTTGTATGATCAGAGCCTCCGAGACTGATGATCCCTTTATCTCTGATATCGAGTTGAGGACCCTCCAAAAAGGAATGTATCCCCAGGCTAAACCAGGAACAACCTTGTGGATATTATCCAGGAAAGATGTCGATGGAAATTCATTGCTTAGGTCAGCGTTTGAGCTATAATATGTTTCACCTATCATGAGATATGCCTCAAATATATTTGATCTGTGCAGCCCAATTTTGATATTTCTTTTGTCAATAAATGAACTGAATAGCTTGATTTGGTGAAATAGGTAGGTAGCCTCAAATATGTTTGATCTGTGCAGTCCAATTTTGATTCACTATTAGGTTGTGTGATATTTTTTTTTCAATAAATGAACTAAATAGCTAGCTTGATTTGGTGAAATAAGCAGGTATCCTCGAGACAACTTTGACTGCGTCTGGCATGTAGATGTTGATAATTCGAGTCCTGTGTGGAATGTAAGCTCTCGCGAGCCCATTTCATCCAACAATACGAAAAATCTTGTTCCAAATGCTGTCATCCAGACGGTGTGGTTTCCCAACGTGGACAGCTTTGCAATCAGTCTAGGGACAATCTATGGGCAGAACGCGCTACTGCTATTATATTTTGCAAAAATAGAAAGGCTAAAGGTATTCGAGTCAAGATCATTTTACGTCACAATACATGGGATTAGCCAATCACCCATCATTAATTTGCTTCCATATTACTTTTCCATGGAGATAACAATCCTAGTGTCTGCTTCAGATGAAACAAGGGACTTGAAATTTAACCTTGTAAAGGCCACTAACTCCACCAGTCATCCTATAATCAACGCTTATGAATATTATTGGTTGATTGATACCGAACCAACGACATATTTGCAAGATAGTAAGTGGTTTTGCTTAAATTTTCATTAATGATATTATAATTTGATGTATAAACAAGTAGTTCTGAAATTGCAGTGGAAGCTATAGGTTCTATTAAACGAAGGTTTGACATAAAAGATTGGATTTAGAATCCTTGTTATTTGATCCCGTGGAATGGAATTCACTGTGATAGTGGATCTTCAGCCATAAGAATTTCGGAAATGTACGTTTATATCTTTGATTTGTTTACAGTTAAATGCCAAATTTGAGATCATAAGAACTTACAATAATAATCTTATTTCGCTAGAAATTTGTCTGGAAGGGATCTGAGAGGATCAGTCCCTACATATATTGGATACCTGACTGCATTAGTTACAGTGTAAGCAAAATTCTACTCTTCTCTCTGTATTACCCTATCTGTATTCTAATGTTAAAAGGTTGTGGAATAAATCAAGTACACATGACCATTTTCAAATGCTTCATCTTCCGAGTGTCATGAAATTAGTTATCCGCAGATTGTTGAAATATTGGCAAGAATTCTTCATATCCTTTTGAAACTCGCTCTCTTATAAGAGATTACGAAAAGTATAGTTTAAGGTGTGGCTTGATATAGCTAGCTTTGACTCTTGAGTACTCTCTTGCTGGAGGCATTATCAATCCCTGTTGCAATTAGCAGGTCATTTGACAATAATCATCTCATTGGATCCTTGCCAAATTTATCTAGGCTAACCTATTGGAATTTCTGAGAATTCCAGAACAAAGGACTGAGAGAATAATACTCTCCTTCTAACACAGAGAACAACTGGACAGAGATTGCAAAATAAAACTTTTCTATTTCATTGACAGAACTAAAAAATATTACAACTTTCTTCTTCCACTAAAGTGGGATTACAAAAATACTTGACTGCTACAAACACAGTGCTCACAAATCTTCTTCTCTCTGTCTCTCAAAACAAAATGCACAAAACAATGCTCTGTTATGGTTCACTGTGTTTTTCTCTGCCTGTGGGCTTACACAGCAATACAACACAACTCTCTTACCATACCATGCAATACAATGCATTTCTTTTATATGGCGCGGTGTTGTAAAACATAAAAACAAATTACAAAGAAAATACATTGCTGGAACGTAAAATTTAACCTAAAATTTCTTTGGCGCAATATACGAGTGGAGCCCACTTCGCAATCAGCGATCTGCAGAACAAATGGCTTGGCGGAATGAACTTTGAACTTGCGATTTGCGATGTGATATTGGCGATGTGTGATGGACCCCATGGCGGGGATCACATCGGCACATTGGAGATGGAACAAGCGGTACGGTTGAGCAAACAAATTGCGATGTTGCGATTGCAATTGTGATCGCAACGCACCATCGGCATCGGCGGAAAACATGAGCGGTAGGCGGAATGGTTAAGTGATGTTGCAATTGCGATTGAGCGATTTCGATCACATCACAAACATTCAATGAAACATAACATATGGCGGAGAACTCTTTGCGACGAGTGATTTGCGATGAGCGATTGAGGTGGGACCACATCGCATCGTAAACACTCAATCGGCGATAACACATTTTGGATGGCGGAACATACATCATTCCTTTGCGATGTGCGATTGCGATTTTGGTGGGACCACATCACATCGCATCGGAACTCTTCATATCAACAAGACACTTACTAAAAAAACTTGTGATTGCGATCAGCAATGAAGTGGTGGGGACCACTGTGACGTGTCTCATTCAAAACTTAAAATACTTGGCGCGTTTGAACAAAATTCTTCATATTTGGTTGTTGAGGGCTTAAAAGCCCGAAAAGACTATTCTTTAATAAAATTCTATTCTTGCGTGGTTTAACCACAAAAATCTTCAATTCTCTACAAATTCGGCTACGCCCATCAAACATAAATTCATCTCTGCAATGGTGGCTGTTGCCCATCAAACATTAAATCCTCCTTACTGTTTTTCTCCATCCCTCTTGAATACACAGTGTTATGCACTCAACCTTCTATTGTTGCCCCTTTTGTACTATGTTTCTACCTGCATAGGGTGCACAGGTGACTTTAATATTTTCAACACTCCCCCTTAAATTCAGTTGCTGGGTTATTAGCCATACCCAAACATTTTCTTAAATATTCAAAACTTTTCTGCCCCAATGGCTTTGTCAATATGTCTGTAAATTGCTCCTCTGTTCTACAATGCCGTAAAACAATTTCTCCATTGTTCACCAATTCTCTGATATAGTGAAACTTTTTATCTATGTGTTTCATTCTTTTATGAAACACATAATTCTTCTACAATGCAATAGCTAAGCTATTGTCACAATAAATCATTGTGCCTTTTACCTGTTCTTGACACAAATTTCTCAACATTCTTCTCATCCAAATTGCTTGACACGCTGCTGTTGTAGCTGCCACATACTCCGTCTCTGCTCTAGATAATGCTACAATAGGTTGTTTCTAAGAAGCCCATGAAATGGCTGCTGAACCCATATGAAAAACATAACCAGAAGTACTTTTCTGGTCATCAATACTTCCAGCCCAATCACTGTAAGTATATCCAATTAACTCATAATTTTCTGAAGTAGTATACAAAATACCATATCGCTTAGTTCCTTTCACATACCTCAGAATTCTCTTCGCTACTTGCCAATTTGCTTCTTTTGGCCTTTCCATAAATCTGGAGATCAAACTAATAGCATGCATAATATCCGGCCTAGTTGTAGTCAAATGCATGATGCTACCAACTATGCTTTTGTACAAACTTGGATCAAAATCCTTGCTGCTGTCATCTTTACTCAATTTCAATCCCATTACTGTGGGAGTAATTTCTCCTTTGCACTCCTGCATATTAAATCTTTCTAAAACTTCATTCACATATTTTGCTTGTGAGATAAAAATCTCATTTTCATTTTTCTCTACTTCTATTCCTAAGAAGTATATCAACAATCCCATGTCAGTGATTTCAAATTCATCTTTCATGACTGTTTTAAAATTTTCAATGAGGTAATCATCATTACCTGTGAATATCACATCATCAACATATAATGAAACAATGAGCATCTTACCATCCTTTTCTTTGATTTATAATGTGGGTTATCCTTCACATTTTTAAAACCCATTTTCCAGTAGATAGGAATCTATCCTACTGTACCATGCTCTTGGTGCTTGCTTCAGTCCATAAAGAGATTTCTTCAACTTGCAAACTTTGTGCTCTTGGCCTTTCTTCTCATAGCCAAGAGATTGTTCAACATAAACCTCTTCCATTAACACTCCATTTAATAATGCGGATTTTACATCCATTTGGTAAACCTTCCATTTGTTTTGTGCTGCTATGGACAACACTGCTCTCACGGTTTCCATTCTTGCAACTGGTGCAAAATTTTCTTCATAGTCTCTTCCATGCTGCTGCTTATATCCTTTAACAACAAGTCTGGCCTTGTGTCTTTCAATCTTACCTTCAGCATTACTTTTGGTCTTGTAGACCCATTTAACTCCAATGACTTCTTTACCTTCTAGGAGATCAACCAACTCCCATGTTTTGTTCTTCTCTATGACATTCATTTCATCATCCATAGCTTCTATCCATTTTCTATCTTTTATTGCATCTTCAAAATGAATAGGATCATCAACATGAAAATACAAAGCAAATAAGGATTTCATACCTTCATTTGTTGTCTCTTGCTCATAAATTTCATTAATATTTATGAATCTTGTTCCTCTCTCATTTGGTGTACTTGTGCTTGAATTAGCACTCAAATCTGCTCCATGTGGTGTGCTTGGAGAAGCACTCTCATTTCTTCTGAAGGGTGTTCTTACTCCTGCTTGAGGTGTCCCTTGCTGTCCTTGTGTTGGTGGACGTGGTGCTACTGATGAGGTATTATTTTTAGCCACATCTTCCTCATCTTCGTCATGAGACAAACAACTTTTGACATTAACTGTTTTCTCAATGCTTCCATCCCATGCTTCCTCTTCAATGAATTGAACATCTCTGTTTATAACAAATTTATTTGTGGATGGGTTATACAATATATATCCCTTGGAATCTTCACAATATCCAAGGAAGATGCACTTCTCCCCCTTACTATCCAACTTCTTCCTCAACTGATCTGGAATGTGTACATAAGCCACACATCCAAAAATTCTCATGTGGGTGACTCCCTGTTTTCTGCCAGTCCACGCTTCTTCTGGAACTCTGTTCATTACAGCTTTTGTTGGGCATCTATTTAAGATGTATGATGCACAATTTGTTGCTTCTGCCCAATACTCGTTTGGCAAATGTTTTTCCTTTAGCATACTTCTCACCATTTCAATTATGGTTCAATTCTTCCTTTCAGCAACTCCATTTTGTTGCGGTGTGTACCTTGTAGTAAACTGCTTATGTATGCCATTCTCTCTGCAAAAATGCAGAAAATCTTTTGAGATGTACTCACCTCCTCTATTAGTTCTTAGCACTTTGATATGTTGCCCACTCTGTTTCTCTACTAGAGCTTTAAAGTGGAAAAATTTCTCAAAGACTTCAATTTTATATTTCAAGAAATAAACCCATACTTTCCTTGTGAAATCATCAATGACGGTCAGCATGTAATTGCTCCCTGAAACTGATGCTATTTGCATCGGCCCACAAAAATCTGAATGAATAATTTCTAAGGGTGCTTTCGCCCTTATGCTCTTTCCTGATGGAAAGTTTTCTCTGTGTTGTTTTCCCAAGATGTAGCCTTCACATAGGCTATCCGGTTTTTCAATCAATGGTAGTCCTCTTACCATTCATTTTCTGTGCAACAAATTTAATCCTCCGAAATTGAGATGTCCAAATCTCAAGTGCTATAACTAGTTCTCATCTTTCACTTCCTTCTAAAAGACCTCTTGAGTTACAGCTGCTACATTCTTTTCTTTTCCCTTCAAGTCAGTGTTGAGCTTGAGTGGAAACATTCTATTGTTGATCATTTGTATTTCAGAAATGATCTTCTTGCTTGGAGGTATATCCATTATTGTGCACACATCATTCTTAAAGAATACATTGTAACCTTTTTTAATGAGCTGCCCAACGCTCAAAAAATTACATTTCAAGCCAGGAACATAGTATACATCTGGCATAAATTTTTGCTTACCATTTTTTGCAAGGATACTAACTCTACCTTTTCCCTTGACAGAAATCTTAGTATCAGTTCCAGTGGTTACTTCAGATTTAATTTCTTCATCAAGATTGGAAAACATTGTTATGTTTCCAATTATGTGATTACTGTAGCCTGAATCTAAGAACCATACATCATCTTGTCTATCTTGTGCTACATTACATGTTAACAACACATTCTTTGGGTTATTTTCTTCTCTTGCTACATTAGCATTCTGCCTATTATTCATGTCATTTTGCTTTTTCCTACACTCATTGGCATAGTGCCCATATTTTTTGCAATAATGACATTGGACATTGGATTTGTCATACCTTTGTCCATGAGCATGTTGGTGTCCACCTTGCTGGCTGTTGCTTTGGCCGTGGCTTTCATTCTGACTATTGCTCCTTCCATGTGAATGTGAAGGGTTGTTCCTTCCTCAGTTTTAGCTTCTGTCTCTTCCTCTTCCTCTGCCTTGACCTCTTCCTCTTCCAAAAGGCATATAGGTCTTGAAGGCATGCTCTAGATATGGGTTTACTGATCTTCCCAATCTCTGTTCATGAGTCATCAATGATGCATGAAGTTCATCAACTGTGAACTTTGAGAGATCCTTTGTCTCTTCAATAGTGGTTACAATAACATCAAACCTTGAGGGTAGGCTCCTCAATAGTTTCTCCACAATCCTTATTTCTTCTAGTGTTTCTCCATGGGACCTTATCTATGTGACCATCTCAATCACATGTGTGAAAAATGAGTCTATGTTATCAGACTCTTTCATGCAGAGAGTTTCAAAATCTCTCTTCAGAAATTGTAGTTTTGTTGTCTTCACTTTCTCCATACCTTAATAGGCTATCTTAAGAGTATCCCATGCATCCTTAAATCTCTTAGCTGTTGCTATCCTTGGAAAGACACTCTCATGTACTGCTTGATAGATATAGAAGAGGGCTTTAAAGTCATTCTTTCTATTACTCTTCAATAAATCCTTCTCTACCTGAGTTAAGGCATTAAAGGCCTGCTCATCAACTGGTTCATCAAAACCATCTTCAACAAATTCCCATAAGTCTTGTGAGGCAAATAGGGCTCTCATGGTAATGGCCCAATAATCATAGTTTTTCCCATTAAATTGGGGAATCTGAGCATTTCCAATACTCATACTGGTGCTTGGTCCAACCATTGCTTACTAACTAAACTCTGAAATAAACTTGACTGTGTTTTTAATAAACAAATTGTCTTTCCTTCTTTAAAAGACAAACACTGTCTCTGAGGACTACTCTTTTAAACAAAACAGAACTCTATTTTTTTTTAAAAATACCTGGACTTTAACTATTGTTGAGCCTTCACGCTGCTGGAGAACTGCTGCAACAAATCTTCTTCTTCCTTCAGCTTCTTTGACACCTTCAAAGAGCCTGGATTAGCTCTGATACCATGTTGGAATTTCTAAGAATTCTAGAAGAAAGGACTGAGAGAATAATACTCTCCTTCTAACACAAAGAACAACTAGACAGAGATTGCAGAATAAAACTTTTCTATTTCATTAACAGAACTAAAAATGATTACAACTTTCTTCTTCCACTAAAGTGGGATTACAAAAATACTTGACTGCTACAAACACATTGCTCACAAATCTTCTTCTCTCTGTCTCTCAAAATAAAATGCACAAAACACTGCTTTGTTATGGTTCAATGTGCTTTTCTCTGCCTGCGGGCTTACACAGCAATACAACACAACTCTTTTACCTTACCATGCAATACAATGAATTTCTTTTATATGGCCCGGCGTTGTAAAACATAAAACAAATAACAAACAAAATACATTGCCAGAACATAAACTTTAACTTAAAATTTCTTTAGCGCGATATACGAGTGAAGCCCATTTCGCAATTGACGATCGGCGATCGGCGGAACAAATGGCTTGGCAGAATGAACTTTTAACTTGCGATTTGCGATGTGCAATTGGCGATATGCGATGGACCCCACTGCGGAGATCGCATCAACACATTGGCGATGGAACAAGCGGAACGGTTGAACAAACAAATTGCGATTGTGATCGCATCACACCATCGACATCGGCAAAAAACATAAGCGGTAGGCAGAATGGTTAAGTGATGCTGCGATTGCGATTGATCGATTGCGATCGCATCGCAAACATTCAGTGAAACATAATATATGGCGGAGAACTCTTTGCGACGAGCGATTTGCGATGAGTGATTGAGGTGGGACCACATCGCATCGCAAACACTCAATCGGCGATAACACATTTCGGATGGTGAAACATACATCGTTCCTTTGCAATCTGTGATTGCGATTGTGGTGGGACCACATCGCATCGCATCGGAACTCTTCATATCAACAAGACACTTACTCAAAAAACTTGCAATTGCGATAGACAATGAAGTGGTGGGGACCACTATGATGTGTCTCATTCAAAACTTAAAAGACTTGGCGCGTTTGAAAAAAATTCTTCATATTTGATTGTTGAGAGCTTAAAAGCCTGAAAAGATTGTACTTTAATAAAACTCTGCTCTTGCGTGGTTTAACCACAAAACTCTTCAATTCTCTGCAAATTCGGTTACGTCCATCAAACATAAATTCATTTCTGCAATGGTGGCTGCTGCCCATCAAACATTAAATCCTCCTTACTGTTTTTCTCCATCCCTCTTGAATACACAGTGCTTTGCACTCAACCTTCTGTTGTTGCGCCTATTGTACTCTATTTCTACCTGCACAGGGTACACAGGTGACTTTAATATTTTCAACATAACCATGTTAGAGAGATTGTAAGTACTTTCTTACAAACATAAATGCTCACTATGTCGTCTTTATTTTAGAGACAGATTGATCGCCTTTTTACAAATATAACTACAACCATTCGGTTCTCTTGTTGTGCAGACATCTACAAAACAACCACTTGAACGACAGTCTTCCAGATTGGCTATTTAAACTGAAAAACCTTAAGGAATTGTATGTCAATCTACCCTGCTTAAGATAATTTTATGGCATTAGAAGAATTTTATGACTAATATAATATAACAGTAATTTTTCCCACTAACAGATTTATAGAGAACAATAATTTCAGCGGTGTCATTCCTGCAGAACTACTTTACAAGCCTTCGTTGAAATTCAGGTAATTTAATATCTTATTTCTTTATTTTTCGTATTTCCCAGGAATTTCATTCTGATATGTTCAAGGTCTATATTTTTCCTTGCAATGATTATACTTAAACGGCTAAAAGTTTAATCTCTTTATTTTGTGTGTTGCAGATACTCTGGCAACAACGACCTTTGTATAGGTATGGATAAGGGAAAATGTATCAAAGAAATTCAAGAAACCGGAGATATTTCAAGAAAGGGCAGAGTGAATGTTATCCTTGCAGTAACGATCAGCTCAAGTTAATAATCGCTTTAGGGTTGGTGGTGGGAATTGCTGTATATCAGAAGAATTTAAGAGAAAAACAACGTCCCAATGAAGGTTACCAAATAACCTGCATTTTAAGTATGATATTCTAATATAGAAAATCACGGTTGGCTTCCTAGGAAATGAAGAGATTTTTAATAATACCTAGCAAATTTGTTTGCATTGCAGGCAATCCAATTATGATGCTGAATCGAACAATATCCCATGCCTTTACTGTACAAGAGATGATTGCAGCCACAGAAAATTTTAGTAGAAATATTGGGCAAGGTGGATTTGGATCTGTGTTTTTGGGTAAATTGCCAAATGGAAAGGAGATCGTTGTAAAGGTTCTCTCATTCTTCTCTAAACAAGGTGTTCACCAATTTCAAAATGAGGTATTTCTGACATTCTTAAGCCATGTAGGATTCAATTTCAGCGTATCTCCTTAATGGCACCGACATCGACGATGATGTGTGGCAGCGCTCATAAATCAGATAATGATATGTGCTTCACTTGATTGATATCTTGGTAAAAGCAAATTGATATCTTTACTATGCTACTGTAATGAATGTTGATTAACAGGTTTATCTTCTTTCTAAAGTGCATCACAAGAAGTTGGTAGATTTACTCGGATACTGCAGTGAATCCAGAGACCCGATGCTTATCGAAGTTGTCTACCAAGCTTGTGAAATAGCTCGGACGGTAAAAAATTGCCGGAATCCGGTTAACTAAAATTCAAAAAATCATGTGCTTGGAGTGTTTAGAATCCATTTTTGATGCTGGAAATGGATTCAGCACTATTAAAAACCCTTAGGGCACTCAAAATATTAAAATTTAACAACTCTTAACAAGATTCTCAATAAATCTTTGCCAGATTTTCTAAAAATCATTGCTAGATTCTGAATGAAAATGCGGCCTTTTTAAACTACACGATGCTTATCTACGAGTACATGGCTGGAGCATCATTAAGAGACCGCCTTTTATGGTAAATATCTTGCTGCTCAATATTGTTTGAATGATTTGCTGCATGTTAACAATAATTACTGCGAATCTGCCATGACCAAAATATTATATTTATTCTAAATGTTTTTCAGGTACAAACCCAGAAATTTCCGAACTCACTTGGAAAGCACGGCTTAAAATAGCATTAGATGCCGCCCAGGGTATCTCTTTAAATGGCCCATTTTATGAATTTGATTACATCTAAACTATACAATTTATACAGTCCAGCGTAATCATGTTTCTCACTTAATGTGGCCGCGACTTTTATTTGAAGGACTGGAATACTTGCACGTGGGTTGCACGCCAAAGATAATCCACAAAGATGTCAAGACCGCTAACATCCTTCTGGACAACACTTTGAATGGAAAACTTGCAGATTTCGGTGTCTCAAAAATGACCAGTGAAGGGGAGGTTACTCATGTTACCACTACGGTGAAAGGAAATCCAGGATACCTCGATTCAGAGTGAAGGGGAGGTTACTCATGTTACTACTACGGAGAAAGGAACTCCAGGATACCTCGATTCAGAGTAAAACATACATATAACATGCATTCACTCTCTTTGCATTGTTGTTGAAGCTAAACGAATTCAATTAATTGATGAAGCCTGTGGATTTGTTTGGCAGGTATTTTCGCACTCACCAGTTGACAGAGTTGTTCTACTGGAGATCGTATGTGGGAGACCACCTATAAATGCAAATTTGACGGACGAGGAGCTGAACCTTATTCAATGGGTAAGAAATGGAATGGGATTAAATGTCATTACCGTGCAAGATTAACAGTATAATATGTTTATTAACTGCATTTTTCTGCTATGAACTAAGGTGTCTCTATGTCTTCGTATTTGAAAGGTGGCATCTTACGTTAAGAGGGATGAAAATCCCGGGGAAATAGAAGAGATCGTTGATAAGAGATTCAGTGGAAACTACAACATGGAATCTATGACCATTATTGTGAAAGTAGCCCTGACATGTGTGGAACCAAAACCATCGCTGAGGCCGACGATGAGTGAAATAGTAGGAAAGGTAACTGAAGCCCTCCTCGGAAATGGAAATAATTCTCCTCTTCCAGATGCGGAGAGGACTCGTACGGAATTTGGAGATATCCGTATAATATGAGGGCCCGACACAAGTCTACCCGAAAATATGAAATGGGGTGATAATAGCTCCAACCTTCCCCAGGTAGGAAGATGAGTTCAATTTTTTCAATAATGCTGCACCGTAATATATCAGACCGATACGGGAAACCAAGTAAAATTCCTCGTTATTCATAAAATCATATTTGTGTATATTGTAATTATTGGGTAACGCAATTAAGTTCTCTCTTATTCATAGATCATATTTATTGAACTGTTTTTAATATAACGTTTTTTAATAATTTATAAATAAACCAAATATATATATTGTAAATTTAAATAATTTTTTGTATATATTATAATGTAATAAGCATTTTATAAATAATGATAATTCACTATAATAAAAATGTGTTATCCTAATCAAATATTAATGTAAATATACGTTGCAATAAATTACATGCAGATCTTTGAACCAAATGGAGAAAGTTATCAATTTATTGGCAGGCTTTTGTCTGCCACCCAATGAGTAGTATCCGTGAGATCACATGCAGTGGTCACCCTGCCACTCCATCAATAGTATGAGTGAGATCAGATTCAGTGGTCACCCAACAGTACTCGTACTCGTCCTATTCTATGATCAATTACGAATGTATTGGCCCCAAGCAGGGCTGGAATTTCAAATCCCCAAGGCCCGTAAAATGAAAATTTGATGACGTTTTTACATTTTTCTTGTTTTTCACTTTATGTTGTTTTTCATTTTATGTTCTACTCAAATTTGTGAATGTTTTAGAAACTCTCGTTCAATTACTTTTCATCTAGATTTTCATCAATTTTCTTATGAGAATTCTTTGATTTTTCTTAAATTAACATGTATTTAGAAATACTATTCATCACCTTAATATTGGAAAGAAAAGGAATCGAGGATATCTTATTCATCACCTTAATATTGGATTTATATTTTACTCAAAGAGAAAATATTATGATTTAGTTGATCCTTAATAATTCGATTAAGGACCAAAAGGTAATCCCTATCCACCATGTAGATCTTGGTACACTTTCTTAATCTCTTTGGAAAAAAACAACTCTGAGAATCCATCTTAAATTTTCATCTAAACAAAGACACATGAGGCCACCCATCTTAACAAAGGCTTTATCAAATTTTACATCCTAGATAGCAATTCCATATGAACAAAGACAAGGGAAAACTCCCATCTTAACAAAGGCCTTACCAAATTATACAAGCCAGATAGGAATTACAATTTGATAGTTCGAAAAAAAAGGGTACTATATCTAACGAAAAAAATTATGGGATGGTTGCAAAATTTAAACTGGCAAAATGAATTAAGTTGAATAACTACCATTCCATAAAACTAAGATAGTGAGAATATAGAGTAGTTTTACCAACTCCTCTTTTACAAAAATAAATATAACAACTTTCGGAATAAAATACTTATTGATAGCATGAGAACTTTCAAGCCTAATGGAGATGATAACTTACCTCTTTATAATATTGTTATGTAAACTTTCACATCAGAACCAAATTCTACAAGCACGATTTTTTGTGGTATCCCAAAAGACAAGATTTCTATCCACTACTACAATTAAGCCTACTCCCATCTTAATAAAACATTGCATTTTGATTGAAAGTTAGATTATTTCTTTAAAAAAAAAAATCCATCTCAATAAAATAATTGAAACAAAATAAATATAATTTTTTTTTATATTTCTTATTATTTTTTATAAAATATATGATTGCTAATTTTAAAATAAATCAACTTTTTATTTATCTATTTTCTAATTTGTGATTAAGAAATACTCAATTTTTTTATTTTCCATTGAAATATATTATTAGAACTACAATCTTATATTTAAACTAGGATTATATAATATTCATAGACTCTATTTCAATGTATTCATTTCAAAGTTTTTCATATTTAAGGATTTTGAACCTACTATTTCTCTAATAAGACAATCATCCATTATGTTAGAGAGTTTGTATTGGAATTTTTAGGTTCATTGAGATTCTAACAAAGTCAACTATGGTCAACCATGTTGGTCTCCAAAGGAGGCCATTGAAGATATTTTCATTGACATCCATTCCATTCCTTGTTATATATTTAATGGAGTATAATAATGATCTGAAAAGGTCTACATAATTTTCTTTAGCTGGAAATTTGATGACAACATCCTAGTCACACTTTATATTGAACATTGTACAGAGGCTTTTTATTTTTGATTTATAAATATGTAATTGAATGGAAAACAAAAATTGGTTTGTTGAAACAAAAGTAGCGAAACTTTGTACATTCGTTGTTGTTTTGTGAGAAAAGCTACAACAGTATCAAGAAAACCAATTATAATCCCCTTCTATGAAGAGGTTGGCAGTAAGTAGATTAAAAAAAATAATTGGTTCAGTGAAACTCTTAATTGATCAATTAGCAGAGCTGAATAATAAATACAATCACTATTATGAACATGTAGGTTATTCTTAGACTTAAGATACACTCTCATAAAAGCTACAAAAAGTTCCAAAAATAAACATAAACTATTATTCATTTTACCCTATACAATATCAAGAAAACCAAGTAGAATCCAATTATGTAATTGTAATAAAGGAAGGTTACTAATTTACATTGTTGACATTCATTTTCTCAGTATAATAATTGTGGATCACTTTGTGGCATGCAACTATATTGTAAGGATCCTTTCAATGAGTTGACAACAAAGTAATAAACTAGATGGACCTTTTAACCAGACTTTAACAAATCACCCATGGTTTTATAGATTAGGCTTGATATGCATTGGATGAGAGAAATCTATTATGTAAAAACCATCCAAATTCGTAGAAAACGTGTGTTATTCTGTTGAAGATTTAGCTAAGGTTAAGGACCTAGGCAAAAATATTTCACTCAGCATATCTCAAAGTATTACATTGTCTACGTTCTGAGGTTCTAAGTTGCTGTAGAGATGTGATCGCATTTCTATGTTATATATTAGGCTAAGATTCTCGTGAGTTTAAAATTTATACATCATTATAAAGTTGCTTCATTATAAAGTTTCTTCATGGAGGCAAACACTCAAATTAAATTTTACTGGAAAAATAATTTAGTGCTATGATCTGACATGAAAAACTTATCAAATTGTGCTTGATAAAGTCTAATGATATAGTTGGGGCATCCAAGCATGATCGCAAATTTCTCAAATTCCAATTTGAGACTTTCAATCCACTTGGGAGAGCAACCAAGCAGCATGTGCAGAAAGAAACATCGAATGAGACGACAAGGATTTCGATTATGTGAGCTTATGGAAACAAATCGCAGAAATAAGCCTTGGGGTAATGGTCACGGCCAGGACGAAAGTGTATTACTTCACTGATGAAATAAGAACGTGCCCACTGCCAATTGCTTCCTTTCTTGTATTAGTACTTCCTCCATTCTAATGGATGGATAATGGAACAGAGCTTTTCATTTTCTTGGGCAATCACGACGATAGCCTCGAATTCGAATTCATCCAGATTATCCATAGCTGACTGCCACTAATCTAGCTGTCAATGGCCTGGACAGTGAAAATTTTCATTAAAATGATTATGAAATTGCTGGAAGGCAGTCCTCGGCACCTGGGTCACGAGTGCTTAATATTGAAATTTGCACGTCTCATTAGATGAGGTTTAATATGCCGCCAAAGTAAAATTTAAAATTGAATTTGTCTCCCACTCTCCCGAGGTAATGGTCCCCTGAGGTAATGGTGATGGTAGCTCTGCATTAAATAGCTCCGGATTAAATTTGCACACCATAATTCATATGGGAAAAGACGCGGATGGTTGGTGAGAGAGTTACGAAGTTGTCTATCGAGCTCGTGAAATAGTCTGATGGAAGAAAATTGTTGGAATCCGGTCAACTAAAATTCAAAAAATCAGGTTTTTGGAGTGTTTAGAATCCATTTTTTATGCTGGAAATGGATTCAGCACTATCAAAAACCCTTGGGAAACTTAAAATATTAAAGTTTAACAACTGTAAACAAGATTCTGGACAAATTTTTGCCAGATTTTCTGAAAATCATTGCCGGATTCTAGATGAAAATGCATCCTTTTTTAGATTACGCGGAGAGTTACTCCTATTAGGAAAGCCGCGGATTGTGGTTGAGAGTTAATCCTAATAAGTACTACAGTCAGAGGCTGGAGCATTTATAAATGGTCTCAACTCTCAACCATGGGATAAAAGTATAAGAGTTTTTGACGGTTTAGCTCTGAAATTTGCTGTCAAAACGACGGATTGGACACGACGTGCAAAATACGTCCAATAGAACGTCAAATTCCAGCCCTGGTGGCAATCTACAATTGTCTTATGTGCATTTCGTTCAAGTGGTATCAAGATGTTTATATACATAATAATTTAAGTCCTCCGTGCATTTCGCTTCAAGTGGTAGGAAGATGTTTATATACATAATAATTTAAGTCCTCCGTGCATTTCGCTTCAAGTGGTATCAAGATGTATAAAAACATAATAATTTAATTCCCTTCGAGTATATAAAATTATTAATTCCCTTCGAGTGGTATCAAGATGTATAAAAACATAATAATTTAAGTCCTCCGTGCATTTCGCTTCAAGTGGTATCAAGATGTATAGAATTATTAATTCGCTTCAAGTGTATCAAGATGTATAAAAACAAAACATAATAATTTAAGTCCTCCGTGCATTTCGCATCAAGATGTATAAAATTATTAATTCGCTTTCAAGTGGTATCAAGATGTATAAAATTATTAATTCGCTTCAAGTGGTATCAAGATGTGTATAAAATTATAAATTATCGACCAAATTGAACGAATAATAAGTCAAGATCATGTTTTTCATTGGGAATTGAAGAGGGGAAAACGAGCAGACATCGAACGATTAATTCCTATTTCTTGTTATCGTGGAATTCGTCATCAAGATGGATTGTTGTTATGCGGTCAACGAACTCATACTAATGCTAGGACTTGTCGCAAATTGAGAATAGTTCCGGTCGGAGCAAAAAGAAAGAATGATGGCGATCCATCGCACGCAAACAAATATGAAGGTTATCAATATTTATTCCCCTCAAATCGCTAGCTAGAAGGTTTCGATCTGAGTCCACTCACTTTTACATGTCGTCATTGGTCCAAAGACCAAACACGGTTCCACCCATTGCCAAAGGCAAAAGTGCCATACAATGGAGCCAAAGGCTCAATCAGAAGGGGCAAGGGCCCCAATCAAAGGCTCAAAGGGCCAATCAAGAAGGGGTACCCATGGACCCAATCAAGAAGAGGCCCATCAAGAGTTCATATAGGTGGAGCCCGTACCATCATATAGTCTATAAAGATTATAGACTATCATATCCAAGGATATGATAGTATATAAAGTTGATATACCATCATATTAAATTTATAATTTTATACCACTCGAAGCTGATTAATAATTTTATACATCTCCATACCACTTGAAGCGAAATGCACGGAGGACTTAAATTATTATTTTTATGCATCTTGATACCACTTGACGAGAAATTAAATTAATGCACGGAGGACTTAAATTAATTTCGCTTCAAGTGGTATAATAAATTATAATAATTTTATACATCTTGATACCACTTGAAGTGAAATGCACGGAGGACAATTGTAGATTGCCACATCTACGGATCGATAAACACAGCACCACTGCTGCTTGAGATGGTAAATAGGAGCAATTGAACTATTACGGGTTTTTGCCCTCTTTTTGGTAATTATTGTATTCAGCTGTAAAATTATAAATTTTAATTATTTAAAATAGAGTATGTAAATAAATTTAATATTTTGAAAATTTTATCAAATATTTAAAATTTATAAATTTTATAATTAAAATTTATTATATTAAAAAATTATAATTATATTAGATATTATTTATTGAGATTCAATTGTGTTAAGAAAGTTATTCAACTATGATCATTTATATGAAAAATAGTAGTAATTGACTAATTTCTGATGATTTTTGAATAGTTCAGTTAGCAGTCTCATTGCATCTGGTGAGCTAGTGAAATGAATCAGATAGTGTTAATTATTCATCACTTCGGAGGCTTTCACCCGGTAACCATGACTTCCTAGCTGGCTCAAGCACTTTTAAATGTGGAGTTTTCCCCACAATCAAGCCCACTTCGCTTGCTACCTCATTTGCAAAACCTTAGCAAGTATTGTGCCTCATAATCTTTTGAATCCAAAAAATGATATGTAATATAATGCACTGTGGAAACCCCTCAATACTTCAATACAAAATAGTAAAGGGAGCTCTACCTGAATGGTTCATGAGGCAAAATACTTGCTAAGGTTTTGCAAATGGGGTAGCAAGCTAAGTGGGCTTGATTGTGAGGAAAAATCCACAGTTAAGCACTCTTGAGCTAGAGGAGTTCTGGGATGGGTGACAACTCCAGAAGTCTTGGTGACCGAGTAAAAGCAGTTTTGGGATGGATAACCACCTGGGAAATCAAAACCCCACACTTTAAAAACCTCTCAATACTTTAATTATGATTACATTTTAAATAATATTATTTAGAAAATAAAAATATCTAACAATTAAAATCTAAGCAGATATTAATTAAAATATATAAAATAATAAAAATATTTAGCAATTTTAATATATACCATAAATAGATTTTTGATTCATTTATTTAATTTTGATTCATCTATTTAAAATATTGTTTATTTTAAAAAAAAAAATTAAATTTTCTTAAAATACGTTTAAATAAAATATATAATTTTGAATTATTTAAAAAAGGTGAACACAAAATGTTATGTTTTCGATAATATAGAGAAAATGTTCATAAACTATTTAAACAAATTATTAGTATATTTCAAATGCCAACGACACCCCACTAGTGTTTTGTGTTTTTGCTTCATTTTATTGTATTTTCTATTGGTTTATTTTATTATATTTAACTGTAATATTATATATTATAATTATTTTTTGGATATATATTTTTAATTAATTTTTTATACTATCTTATAATTAATTTAAAAAAAAAAATTACCTTTCAACTATAATTTACCATATATTATGTTATACAATTTGGAACTTTTTCCTAAATACATACAACTTACCACAAATTTACAATATTATATTAATATCTAGTCCACCCTATGCAATGATTATTCATTATTATTTGCTCCTGAGCATGAAATGCTTTCATTAATCCACC
>CM076569.1:369060455-369102600 GCA_034641835.2 Pinus albicaulis
CATATTAAAAGTTAATGCACCATTTTGTGTGAGATAAAATTTGCACCATATTGTGTGAGATAAAATATAAAATTTTATTTAATAGAAAGTAATACTAAATAAGTTTTCACTCCCTCTAAACCGGCACAATATTTATGCTTATAGTTATGATGTTATTGGTATTAATAATAATTGAATTTTTTTATATTAAAAATAATTTCTCTTAATTCTCATATAATAAAATAAATATATACATCTAATTTCATCTTACTTTTCCATATTATATTACAAATTAATGCACCTTAGGAAATGTAACATTCATATTTCTTATGCTAAATAAGCATTTTGGTATTCTGTTCTTTTCTGGGTCCTTATCTGCTTAAATGTATATGCATGTTGGATATTGTCTCTTCGAGTTTCTGTTAAATTTTCTCTATGAATAGAATTCTTGTGTTTTTTGCGTATGTTGTTGTTATTAATTATATACACTTATGTTTGTCACCGATAGTGCATGTAGATTATAGTTTTCTCCAAGAATTTCTCACTGGAGTTTACCTTGTATTCCCTGTTTTATTTTAGCAAGAAGAGTTATCTTATTTCTTTATCTATGGAAGGAGTTACAATATTCAGATGGTTACTTCCTAAACTGTTTTCCCATAGTGAATCATTTGTTATATTTTCATAAGTTTATCCTGCATGCGAGCTTCTTTTCTTATATCTTAGTATGTACTAGTTCTTTCTTTTTATAATTCTTGAATGTGTCCGGACCACTGTTTTGTCCATGTAATATCATAGGTTGAAGGATAGCCAACCCAGAATCTGGTCTTAGAAATCTGGGTTAATAGTCATTCCTTAAAACAAACCTGTTGTATTCCATTCAATAACCTACTTCTTCAACTCTTATTTGCACAGGTAGAAATTCAAATGCATTATTATACCTACTTAACAAAGTTCCTTTCTCAAGTTTTCTTTCTGGATTGTATAATTTTTCCTAGGGTAATTTCTTTAACACAAAGCAACTATTCATTCATACAGTGTTTTTTCCAGCTTGCTCAATCATAAAATTTAAAAGAATAAACAGTGTATTCCACTGAAAAAAAAAAGATTTAACAGAATTCCACTCATCTGTGCATGATTCCGACTGATAAATGATTGCCTCCCTTCCGCGAGTGAGGCGATTACGTCCTCTAACTCCCCCCATGCTCCAAGTCTGAGTTTTTGCTGAACACAGAAAACTGGAAGAGAAACTCAGGACAGTCTGGTCCATTTCTCCAATTCCAGTGGAAACAGTTTTTCCTCTGTGAGTATACCCCTTCAGGGATCACTCCTCAAGATAACTTGTGTTCCTCAGTCTCCAATAGCACCACCAAAACTCCCTGAAATCTCTCATTTATTCCAGAGTTTCTTTGGATATCTGCTGAACTGTTTTTCTGTTCAACTAACTCTAGATCTTGAATTTACTTTTACCATCGGTCTTTACTTATGAAACTAATTCACAAGTAATCTTTTATTTAAACACCAAAAATTAATTTTTGTTCAAAATATTCTGTTTTGTTTTAACAAATAAAAATAATGTTTAAATTTAGTTTTTATGAAAATAATTTGGGAAAAAGCAATGTTTATTAATATAAATGTGGTTAATATTAATATTAGTTTATTTAATTTTTATTTGAAAAAATAAATATATGTATATTACTATTGTCTTACTTGCAATATTATATTAAAAGTTAACGCATATTTTTGTATGGATAAAATATAAAATGTTATTAAATAGCATGGGTGATACCAAAAAGTCCTTATGCTTATTTTTATTTTTATAGATGTGATATATATTAATAATAATTCATTTATATTTTATTTGAAAAGAAATTTTTTTTTTTTAAATATTTGAAAAGAAGTTTTTTTTTTAATTTTAAATAAAGTACTTAAATTATTAAATAATTAAAAGTTTATATTTTAGTTATAATATATTTCTGACTACTTCAACTCATGTAGTGGAGGAAAATAATTGTTGGACAAACTATTTTTTTTTTTTTTGGTGAAAATATTAATTTTAATAATGTGTTAAAAAATACTAATTTATTAACTTATAAGATTATACATTTAATGTCAACTAAAAAAAATTTTCTTTGTAATATCAACCAAAAAAATATTGAGAAATAATGTTATGAAAAATATTAAATATCATCATCATTATGGCTAAAAAGTTATTAAATGTTTCTCTCTCTCTCTCTCTCTCTCTCTCTCTCTCTCTCTCTATATATATATATATATATATATATAATAATTTGCTTAGCTTGAGGATACACCTCAATTAACTATATCCATGAAAATAAAGAAAGTGTTACCTGTGGCAGAATCTCACAAATAAGATAATGATATGTGCCTCACTTGGTTAAAACGGAATAAAAAGAAGTTAGTGTCATTCGTAAGTTACTATAATGAATATCTTGATTAAGAGGTTGATCTCCTTTCTAAAAAGCATCACAGTAGGTTGGTATCTTTACTCGGATACTGCATTGAATGCAGTTACTTGAACCCTACAGTGAATGCAGAGACATGATGCTTATCGGCAAGTATATGTGTGGAGCATCATTAAGCGACTGCTTTTTATGGAAAATATTTTGCTGAGCAATATTGTTTGATTGTGTTTCCCTGATCGGGGTGAGCACCTTTCAATGTTGTAATATCATTGTATAACAAATGGGAGATTTCTATCCTTCAGGCCTTTAATATCCATGATGAGGCAAGTAGCACAGTGCTCATGGAAGCATGTGACTAATCTGTGATTAATGAGGCAGAAGGGATGATAGCCTGTGCTGTCAGATCGGAAAAGGAATGTTTTGGTGTTGGTAAGTTATTTGAATTGGCATTTTCATTCTGCCATGCATAGTTCATCTATAGTGGAAGCTCGGAGGCAGTGAAGGTGGACAATTGTGGCCATACCCAGCATCAGACAAACAACTTTGCTGGGGTATGTATTCACCATTCTTCTATCTCTGATCGTTGATGTTGTTAGGGCTATGTATTGTTCAAAGAAAGCTTCATTTCTTTGGATTCTGCTGGTGGATTATAGCTTTGATGTTCCCCTTTTGCACCCTGTTGAACCTTGTTTTCGTGACCCTTCTCACCTTTCTTGCAATTCATCTATTTTGGTAGTGGTTCTGGTCAGAGTAATCTATGTTTTGCATTCTGATGTCAGGTGGGTTATAATTCAAAGGTTCATTTTGTATGGCCGCTGCTGGGTGTTTCAGTTATCTGTTCAGCTGACTGTGGCATTGGTTGGAATTCTGTTTTCTATTTCCTCTGGACACGGTTGGGTTAAGAATTTTCATTTTACCATTAAATTTGTTGCTCATCTAACCCCCTGGTATGGTTGTTTTGTTCCTACTGTTCACCAACTTCAGACTTCTTCTGAAGGGTGGGTAGAACTTGGAAGGTTTATTGTCTTTGGGAGTGGCTAGGTTTGGCGGGTTTTGCACTGCTCTGTTTATCTGAGGCTTCTATGGGTAGGGTTTATGGGATTAATTTTGCATGGATGCAGTCGAGATAGTATGAGTCCTCGTTTCCCAGTTCAAAATTTTGGCCATTCGTATCTCTGAAATGTAGATATATTTCTGGTTGCTAGTGATGGTTGGAGGGCGACTTTCTTTGTCCAGTTCTCTGTGGCTATACCTATCTTGCGGAATCATTGTTTTGGCATTAATGTTTCTGTTAGTTGTGGTTTTGAGTTCTCTATTTCTTTCTGGACCATTAGTCTTTGGGATTGGGTTCTCTATTTTCCTTTTACATGTCTTCGCGGCAGTCATATGGTCTCTGCACTTATCGGAACTCTAATAAATCCCACTGGTAACTTCACCAAATATGTCCACAATTTAATGGTTTATTATGTCTTGTCTTTGTCCATCCTTAGGCCAATCTCCATCATGGGTAAGAGACAATCTTGTAACCATCTTGTTAAGGGAAAACAACAACAGGTTCAGCTTGAGGCCCCCCCCCCCAAGAAACGCAGTCGGAAGACACACCAAGAGGTTTTAGAAAACCTTATTGCAAATTATGTTATTGGAAATTCATCCACTGTTTGACAAGAAATTCATGGATGGGAGCGGGAAATTCATATTGATCCAGAAGATAATGGTGTGGAAGAAGAAACCATGGATTTTATAACAGATCCTGGTAATATCCGGGGTCGTCTAACATTGTTTCATCAAACTGTTCATACTTACTAGATAGTTAAATGCCTCTTGGCTAAAGCTATGTAGAGTTTCCCCCCTCATCAAGAGAGGATTGAGCCACAAGTAGTGGATTTTCTACAGGACATTCAGAATTAGTTGAATCATATCAAAATCACCCAGTATCAGGCTATTGATCGTATCAGTAGAATCGATGATCATTTGGGCAGAATTGAGAAACAACTTCAACAGCTGCAACAAGTAGATATGCCTGGATCCACAGTGAAGGATCCAACACCGATTGACTCCTCTGATGGCTAGTAGTTTTAGAATTTACTCATGTTTCTCAGATGCATTTTTGTTTTTTGCAAGGACATCTCTTAATCCAACGACTTGTAGATATTCGAGTAAATGGTCAGTTAGTTAATGAGGCACATGGATGAATGAAACTGTTTCAATTTTGGTTGTCATTTAACGCTTTAAGGTGGCCAACAGACCTGGTTTCCTACGGGCAGGTTTAGGCCACAGACTGGATTTTTATATTTTGTAATTTGCTTTCAAATTATAAATAGAAAATAGCGAGGTGCTAACAAATTCACAAAAAAAAAAAAAAAATTGTTTGATTGTGTTACTATATGGCAACTGGAATTACTGTCAATGTGCGATGACTAAAAGTTTGCATTTGATTTTAAATGTCCTTTTTCAAGTACTAGCCCAGAAAATACAGAAATTACTAAGAAAGCCCGACTTAAAATAATATTAATTTTATTTTTTTTGTTTTTTATTTTATGATAAAATTCATTATAATTTAGTTGAGTGGGAAAAGTTACAAGTGGTTCCTTTTTTCTCCAAGGTGGGAAAACCTATCATAACTCAGTTGTCAAACCAGTAGTGAGGACAACCATCTCTGGCTGTTATCCACGAATGCAAACTGAATCATCACCGTTATTCAAGGAAAACCACGTCACCTGGAATAACCAGCTGGTGGTCCATAAGGGGGCAGGCTTTCACTCCTCCCAGATGCCTCTGGGTCTTGGGCCGTTAACCTGTTTCCTTATGTCTGAGGAAGACGGGCTCTTAGCCAAGCAGAAGCAGTTTAGGGCATACTCCAGGCCGAAAGTGGTTCCTACTTGTTAACGTAGTATGATTTATTATTTTTTTCAACTAAAATCATGCTACTTAAAATTATTTTGCTATTTACCTAAAATTACTTAGGTAAAAGGGCACTTTTTCAATCTTATCAAATATTTTGTGGTCTTAAGCCTTTAACCTATTTCCTAGTAACAAAAAAACAAAAACAAAGCCACCTTACCCAAATATATTTTTAAACAATTAACCTATTTTCTAGTAACAAAAAAGATAATTTTTTGAAAAGCAAAAGCAATGCCACCTTATCCAATTATCTCTCTAAACAATTAGATAGTCCATTTTATGAATTTGATTACAATTAGATTATTAAATTTATATAATGAAGCATAATCATGTTTCTTATCTTGCTAGTGAGACTGCGAATCTTTGCATGTGGTTTTCCCGCCAGAGATAATTCATAAGATGTCAAGAAGGCTAACATCGTTTTGGCAAACTTGGACCCTCTGTTCATTGGTTGCAGGATTTTCATTCACTACAGAGATTGTTTTATGCAAGATGAAGTATTCAAGTTTCGTCCTTGTTCTACTGGTAAGTGGGATTTCACAACTTCTGCATATTCATATTTCTCACTTCATGTTCATACCCTAACCCTTGTTGGAATTATACTACCAACCACCGCCATGAACAGCAGTGGAAGAAGCCCACAATTTCATCAATTTTGACAGCAGGAAGGGCAAGTAGTAGATCCAAGATTTGGATGTCTTTTCACATAATCCACGCAAAACAACAAACCAAAGTACCATGGCCATGCTTTGCTTTTATTTCTTGAAACATCGCATTTAACTTACCTGGACTACAGAGCGCAATAACAATTCTTTTGTTTTAACCTTAAGCTCTTCGCCATATAACTTATTTCCCCACCGATGTGATATCAGCGGGACCTACAGCATAACCCAACTGCATTGAAAATCCCGTGAAATCCTTTGTATTTCCATTATCGCACCTAACACATTTTCCATTCTTTACTGCTTGCATTATCGCACATCGCAATGTGTATCACTTACCGTTTAAGCCCCACAACATATGTTATTTCACCCGTGATGCAATCGTGCCCCGCCATATCACAATCACCAAGATTTAAGTTTTCCGCCCAGACCTCCCACAGCTATGTTATCTTGGGTGCAATGCCATACGTTACACGTCACTATCGTACATTGCCGCGTGCAAAGTTTAATGGATAGCGCCAATGTTAAAGTTTAATATCGCCGAAATGCGATATGGAGCTGGGCACGATGTGAACTCAGAGCCGGATCCTATAAAATTTGAAATCCGCTAGTTTGCATTTTGAACATGTTTTTGTGTGTTTTTATGTATAACCATAATATGACATGTGTGCCGATTTAATGAAGATATGGGTCTTTTGACAGCCCAAGGACGAGAAGTTGTTGAACGTCTGATCAGCAATGAATTGCGTTGAATAGATTAGGTTTTACAGGCTTCGACCATTCTTGTATAACTAATGTAATTTCATTTTTTTTGAGTGTAATGGAAGAGAAAAATTAATTTCATTCCTCTCTTGTGTTTTTTATGTTGTTTGTATGTGTTCGACCGTTAATTTTTGCAATTTTTTGTTTCTCTGTGTTGTGGGGGAAGCATCCCTCTGTTGTATTGTTTCGTTCAATATTTCCAACATGGTATTGAAGCATTTCTAGGCTCTTAGTGAAAGATGCATGAGCTCACTCTTCATCGCAGAAGTTGTAAGATTGATTTGAGAAGTGGATTTCTCTAGCAGCGGGAAAACTTTTATTTACACAGTTAAAGAAGATTTTTGTGTTTACACAGTCACAATGGCAGCAGCAAGCACTAGCCTGACGAATCCCCAACCATTGTAGTTTAATGGGAACAACTATGAATATTGGGCCATTACAATGAGAGCCCTATTTGCTTCACAAGATGTATGGGAGCTGGTGGAAAATGGCTTTCCAGAACCAGCAGATGAACAACGTTGAATGCTTTGACAACATCAGAGAGAGAATTGTTGAGAGATAATAGGAAGAAGGATTCCAAAGCCCTCTTCTATCTCTATCAAGCAGTACATCAGAGCATATTCCCAAGGATTGTAGCAGCAACAAAGTCCAAGGAGGCTTGGGATATCCTCAAAACAACCTACCAAGGCATGGAGAAAGTGAAGACAACAAAATTGCAAATGCTGAGGAGAGATTTTGAAACTCTATGTGTGAAAGAGTATAATAACATAGACTCATTTTTCACACATGTGATTGGTTGGTTACCCAGATAAGGTCTCGTGGAGAGACACTTGAAGAAAGAATAATAGTTGAGAAAATTCTCAGAAGTCTACCTTCAAGATTTGATGCCATAGTAGTGGCTTTAGAAGAGACAAAGGATCTCTCACAATTTTCAGTTGATGAACTTCATTCATCCCCGATGTCACATGAAAATAGACTGGATAGAGGAACAAATTCCTCATTAGAGCATGCTTTCAAGACTCAAATGTCTTTCGGTAGAGGTAGAGGTCAAGGAAGATCAAACTACCAAGGAAGAGGAAGAAGCCCATAGAGAGGTGGTAGAAACAGTCTTGCAAGTACAAGTGGAAGGGGCAGCAATTAGAATCAAAGTGAAGTCTCAAGCCAAAATCAAGTACATGGACAAAGGTATGAAAAATCCCAAGTCCAATGTAATTATTGTAAAAAGTATGGGCATTATGCCAATGAATGTAGAAAAAAGAAAAAAAACATGAATAACAAACAAAATGTAAATTTTACAAAAGAAAATCAGAACCAAGGAAATGTGCTTTTAACTTGTAATGTAGCACAAGAAAAACATGAAGGTGTATGGTTCTTAGACTCAGGTTGTAGTAACCACATGACTGGAAACATGGCAATGTTTTCCAATCTAGATGAAAATGTGAAATCTGAAGTAACAACAGGGACTGATAGCAAGGTCTCTGTCATGGGAAAAGGAAGAGTTTCAATATTGACAAGGAAGGGAGAAAATAAGTTTGTACCTGGCCTAAAATTTAACCTTCTGAGCATTAGGCAGCTCGTGAATAAGGACTACAATGTGTTTTTTAAGAATAATGTGTGTACAGTCATGGACATAACTCCAAGTAAAAGGGTCATTGCAGAAGTGCCATATGAAAAAGAATAGGGTGTTTCCTCTCAAGCTAAGAACACACTTGAAGGAAGGAGGTGTAGTAGCAGCAGTCACACAAGAGGTCTTTCAAGAAAAAGTGAAAGATGAAAATTGGTTATGGCATTTGAGATTTGGACATCTCAATTTTGGAGATTTGGACCTCTTGCATAGAAAAGGGATGGTAAAAGGATTACCACTTATAGAGAAACCAGACAACCTATGTGAAGGTTGCATCTTGGGCAAACAACAAAGAGAATCCTTTCCAGTAGGAAAGAGCATAAGGGCAAAGGCACCCTTAGAGATTGTCCACTCAGATTTGTGTGGACCAATGCAAAAACCATCATTAGCTCACAACCACTATGTCTTGACATTTATAGATGATTATACAAGAAAGACATGGGTTTATTTCTTGAAACAAAAAAGTGAAATGTTTGAACAGTTCTACCACTTCAAAGCTCTTTTTGAGAAGCAAAGTGGGCACTACATAAAAGTGTTAAGAACTGACAGAGGTGGAGAATATATCTCCAAATATTTCCTATGTTTAGGTAGGGAGAATGGCATACACAAGCAGTTTACCACAAGATATAAACCATGTTAGGTCCCTATATTACTAGTATAGTCCCTTATTGTTGTTAGTGTAACCCCCTTATTGTTATTATTGTACCCTTGTAACCCCCATTTTATTATTATTGTTAGGTCGGCTAGGATTACATTGTGGCCCACTAGGTTTACATTATGGCCCCATGGACTCCTATATATAGAAAGGAGGTTTTGTAAATTAGATCATCCAAGATTTGTTCATTTATGTAGTGTATTGGAGGTTTCCCCCTCTAAGTGGCTTATTTCTAAGGCGTTGATATCTCTTTTCTTCTATTTTTGGAGCTGGTTACACAACATTTGGTATCAGAGCTTTGGATTCTAGGGTTTCGCTGCTTCAAACAGGTCATCGTGGAATTTTCACTATAATTTTTTTTCTACAAAGTTTCAGAAGCTGAAATTTTTAGAGTGTGAAGCCACAATCTTGACGAAGATTGTCTAAAATTTTCGGAGCTTGGTTTCGCAATATTTTCGGAGATATGATCTGTGGAAGTTAGGTCTTTTTTCAGGCTCCTAAACAGGTCATCGTGGAATTTGCGCTATAAATTTATTTCTACAAAGGGCTAGAATCTAAAATTCGTATGGTGTGAAGATGAAATCCTAAGGAAATTCTTCAAAAAATTTCAGAGCTTGGTTCGCAATATTTTTGTAGATATGAACTGTGGAAGGTAGTGCTTTTGCAGGCTCCTGAATTTCATCTCAAAGAGGTGATCGTGGGAAAAGTTCAATAAATCTCTCTCTGGGCATCGAATTGGAGTGACGTAAAAATTGGTCGCAAGTACACAGACTGTAGCTTCTTCACTATCAATTTCAGAGACAAAGGATGAAACAGTGATACGTGGCAAGTCGTACAATTTCGCTCTACTAAACCAGTCCATAATTAGGTCATTATGGGAGATTGGACACAACTTTGTCTTGGAGAATCCAAATCAGGTCAGACCTATGGCATTCAAAAGATAATTCAGAGGGCTACATCGGTACCAAAATTTAGATATTGAAGTGCTGCAATCATAGAGATAATCCAATTTCAATATCGAGCTCCTCAAAAGCAAGAAAAAGGTGTGTATTTTTTTTTTCCGAATTGCATAAGTCTTGTTTGAAGAATCAATTTTAATTGATTCCAAGGGCATATTGTAGAATAGATATCAGTATTGGGTTCTAAAATATGCCCTGTAAAAATAATTCAACACCCATTAAGCCTTCAGAAGGCTCTACTATGACTCATGAAGATGAATAATTGCAACATGATCTATCAAAATTACAAGAGCAAGTGCAACAAATTTCACTCTCACAAAGAGCAAAAAAAAATGAAATGGAAGTTTTGAAGAAAGGTGTGGAAGCGAAGATGGATGGCATGGAAGCTAGCATGGAAGCTAAGATGGAAAACATGAAGAATGATCTAAAAACAAACATCGAAGATTTAACAAAGTTGATACAAGAAATGTTCCCTAATGGTGAAAAGATAGTAGAAGAACCTCATGATGAGAACAAAATAAATGTTAATCGTTATTTCATAAACTCTAATGTTGGCGGGAAGAACCACCATATTCCAAAAATGGATATGAGGAAGTTTGATGGAAAGGATCCTGTAACATGGATACTACAGATGGAGCAATATTTTGATCTCCATAGCGTGCAAAACACACAAAAGGTACGCATTGCAACTTTACATTTAGAACAAAATACATTTGTATGGTATCGATGGCTTTGCTCCCGTAAAAAAATTGTCACTTGATCAATTTTTACGAAGGAAATGATAGCACATTATGAGGATACGAAGATCAACACCTTCTTTAGCCAGTTGATAAATCTCAAACAAAAGGGTTTAGTGGGGCAGCACATTGAGGACTTCCAAAAATTAAATATAAGGGTAACTAATATTCCAGAGGAACACAGGATCGATCTCTTCATAGGCACTTTAAAGGATAACATCCAACATGAAGTTCATGTTTTGGAACCAGATTCTTTGGAGAAGGCATTTAGGTTGGCAAGAAAAGTTGAATGTAAAATAATGGCGACAAGGAAGCCTACCACTCAATTCTATAAAGAAGTGTTGCTATGTCTAGATTTCCACAACCTACAAGGTTGACACCACAACAATTGGAAGAAAAAAGAGAAAAAGGGCTTTGCTATAGTGGTGATAGCAAATACACTAAAGGTCATAAGTGTGCTGAGAAGAAATTATTTTACATAGATTGTGAAGAGGAAGAAGAAAATGAACAAGAAGAGGATATACACCAGGAACCAACCCTAGAAGAGGAAGAAATGAATCCTACCATATCGTGTAATGCACTGGCAGGAATTACCACTCCTCAAACTCTCAAGATAGAAGGACAAATCAAGAAGAAAAAGGTAATAGTATTGATTGATTTAGGTAGCACCCATAATTTTATTCATTGTAAGGTAGCCAAGGAATTAAATTGTTTCCTATACCCAGCACTAGAATGTCAAGTGATGGTTGCAAATGGAGGAACTATAAATTGCTCTGGAAAATGCCATAATATCAAACTAACCATGGGGGAATATGTATTGACTAGTCCAATGCTTTCCATTCCTATGGGAGGTGCTGATGTTGTACTAGGAGTACAATGGTTACAATCTTTGGGGACGGTAGCTTTTAATTTTCCAGAACTTTTCTTGAAATTTTTTTCAGAAGGAAAGGAAGTCGAATTACGGGGTATTGAAGGGAAGCCAGGAAGGATAATAAGCTCTAATGTCATGACAAAGCTTCTAAAGAAAGAACAACGAGGCGTAATTGCACAATTATGCTCACTAGAAGTTCCGACATCAAAATCATCTATTTCTGCAGATCTCCAACAAATCTTGGACAATCATTCCAAGGTGTTTGAAACTCCCAAAGGACTCCCACCTATTCGTGATCATGATCATGCTATTCATTTGATTCCAGGAAGTGTTCCTCCAAACATCAGGCCTTATAGATATCCTTACTTCCAAAAGAGCGAAATTGAACGTATGATTGCGGAAATGTTAGAGGCGGGTATAATTCAACCTAGTCAAAGTTCTTTCTCTGCTCCTGTAGTATTGGTACACAAGAAGGATGGATCATGGCGAATGTGTCCCGATTATAGGGAGCTCAATAAGCTCACCATTAAAGATAAATTTCCCATTCCTGTGATTGATGAATTATTGGATGAATTACATGGAGCAGTTTATTTTACCAAGTTGGATCTTCGTTCAGGATATCATCAAATTAGAATGAAGACTGAAGATATTCCAAAAATAGCATTTCGAACTCATGAGGGTCATTATAAATTTTTGGTCATGCCTTTTGGCCTTACCAATGCACCTTCTACATTTCAAGGGTTGATGAATTCCATTTTCAAACCCTTCCTTAGAAAAATTGTGTTAGTATTTTTTGATGATATACTAATCTACAGCAGGTCTTGGAAGGATCATGTTGAACATGTTGACAGGGTGCTCAAACTATTGCAGGAGAAACAATTATATGCAAAAAAAATCCAAATGTTTCTTTGGAGTACAAGAGGTGGAATATCTGGGTCATATTGTATCTCACGACGGTGTTAAAGTAGACCCTAAAAAAATTAAAGCCATTAAGGAATGGAAAGCCCACACAACCATAAAGAAGTTGCGAGGATTTCTCGGGTTAACATGGTATTATCGCAAGTTTGTTAAGAATTATGGGAGAATAGCAGCACCTCTAACAACATTATTGAAGAAAGATGCATTTTCATGGACTCCTGAAGCAACTAAGGCCTTTGAACGTCTTAAAGAGGTAATGTGCCTAGCACCGGTCTTAGCTACACCAGACTTCACAAAAACCTTTATTGTGGAATGTGATGCCTCAGGAAATGGAATTGGTGCAGTTTTAATGCAGGAAGGAGGACCCATTGCTTTTGAAAGTCGTCCAATCAAAGGAAAGTATTTACAGAAACCTATTTATGAGAAGGAAATGTTAGCAATACTGTATGCACTAAAGAAATGGCGAACTTACCTAATGGGAAGACACTTCAAGGTAAAAAATGATCATGATAGTCTTAAACACTTTTTTGAACAAAGAATATCGTCAAAAGAGCAGCAGAAATGGGTTACAAAGATGTTGGGTTATGACTTTGAAATAATCTACAAAAAAGAAAAGCTTAATGTTGTTGCAGATGCACTCTCAAGAAAGAATGAAGAGGTGAAAGCATTGCTTTGTGCCATTTCTATTATCCAACCAGATTGGATAACTGAAGCAAGAGATAAATGGAAGAAGGAAAAAGATGTATGAACACTCATTCAAAAGTTGCAGCAAGATCCTAGTACATCTGATACATTTAGTTGGAAAAGTGATTCCTTATGGTACAAAGATCGCTTATATTTTTGTAAGAATTCCCAACTAAAACAAAAGATTCTTCTGGAATTGCACACTTCTCCTTTAGGAGGACACTCAAGATTTTTAAAAACTTACCACAGGGTGAAGAAAGAATTTTTTTGGGATGGCCTTAAATCTGATATTCAAAAGTTTGTGGCAGAATGTTTGGTTTGCCAGCAGAGTAAAGTGGAAACAATTAAGACCCCGGGACTTCTACAAACTTTATCCATTCCAAGTCAATGTTGGGAAGAGATTTCAATAGATTTTATCACGGGTTTACCTAAGTCTGAAGGAAAGAGTGTCATCATGGTGGTAGTTGATAGACTTACCAAGTATGCACACTTCTGTGCATTATCTCATCCATTTAAAGCAAGTACAGTTGCTACTACATTTATGGATAGAATTCAAAAGCTACATGGAAGCCCAAGGGTTATTGTGAGCAACAGAGATCCCATTTTTACTGGAAATTTTTGGACGGAGTTATTTTCTTGTTTGGGTACTCAATTAGCTCATAGCTCATCTTATCATCCTCAATCTGATGGTCCAACTGAGATAGTAAATAAATGTTTGGAAGGATATCTTCGTTGTTTTGTATCTGATAAACAAACACACATTAGGGGAATTTTGAGGTTTAAAATGGGCCTCCTAAGGAAATTATAAAATAATAGTGGAAAAAATCTAATAAGATTTGATGACATCATCAAATTTTAGAGAGAAAAATGAAAAAACTACTTTTTCAATTCATATTTTCAACTTATCTCCCAAAGTTTTTACTCAAATTTCGAGCGAGAGTACTCATTGGATGCGGAATTTAAATCCCCATCCAAGGAGTACCCATGTTGCATACTTTCGATGGGTCTTACTACACGAAAAATGAGAAATACATAAAAAAACGTGATTACAATCACGTTTTTTATGTATTTCTCATTTTTCGTGTAGAAGCGTTCATCGAAAGTATGCAACATGGGTACTCCTTGGATGAGGAATTAAATTCCGCATCCAACGAGTACTCCCGCTCGAAATTTGAGTAAAAATTTTGGGAGATAAGTTTAAAATACGAGTTGAAAAAGTAGTTTTATTATTTTATTGTTTTTTAATATTTTTACTTTTTTACTCCAAAAATGGTGAATCATCCATTATGGATGACATCATCATCTTGAATCCTATTGGTTGTTATAAAGTTTATTTTTGTTGTACATTTTTCTTATGAGGCCCATTTTAGACCTCAAAATTCCCCTAATGATGGGTCAAGTGGTTACCTCTTGTTGAATGGTGGTATAACACTTCCTTCCATACTGCAGCAAAAATGACCCCATTTATGGCACTTTATGGATATCATCCACCATCCATCACATCATCTTTAAGGGAAATTTCGAAGGTTCAAGTAGTGGAAGATCACATCGAGCATCAGCAAGAAGTTCTCCAACTCTTAAAGGATAACCTGAATTTGGCACAAAATCGTATGAAACAACAGGCAGATCAACATTGCAGCGAGAGAAGTTTTGATGTAGGAGATTGGGTATTTTACGGCTACAACCATACAAACAAATGTCCCTCAAGCAAGAAAATAAGGATAATAAATTATCGCCAAATTACTATGGTCCTTACAAGGTGTTGCAAAAGATTGGTACTATGGCATACAAATTGGAGCTTCCTGCTTCTTCGCGAGTGCATCCAAATTTCCATGGTTCATTCTTAAAGAAGGTTATATGTGACAAAATTCCAATTCAAACGATATTGCCAGAACTTGATGAGGAAGGAAAAATATTATTGGAACCTGAAAAAATCACAAAAACAAGAACTTGACAACTACGAAATCGATCAATTTCAGAGTATCTCATCAAGTGGAAGAACTTACCCATTGAAGATTCCACAAGGGAGTATGATAATTTTATACAGAAGCATCCAGAGCTACTCAAGCATTGAGGACAACACTTTTTTGAAGGAGAGGCATAATGAGTTATTATATATTACTTGTATAGTCCCTTATTGTTGTTAGTGTAACCCCCTTATTTTTATTATTGTACCCCTGTAACCCCCATATTGCTATTATTGTGCCCTTACATTATTATTTTTAGGTCGGCTAGGAATACATTGTGGCCCCACTAGGATTACATTGTGGCCCCATGGACTCCTATATATAGAAAGGAGGTTTTGTAAATTGGATCATCCAAGATTTGTTCATTTATGTAATGTATTGGATGTTGCCCCCTCAAAGTGGCTTATTTCTAAGGCGTTGATATCTCTTTTCTTCTATTTTTGGAGCTGGTTACACAAAAAACCACAACAAAACAATGTTGCAGAAAGAAATAACATGACCATCCTGTACATGGTTAGAAGTATGTTGAAGGAAAAACATTTTCCAATTGAGTATTGGGCAGAAGCTGTAAATTGTACAGCTTATATTTTAAATAGATGTCCGACCAAAGCTGTTATAAATAGAGTTCCTGAAGAAACAGGGAGTGGAAAAAATAATTTTGTCACTCACATGAAAGTATTCGGATGTGTGGCATATGCACATGTCACAGATCAATTAAGAAAGAAGTTGGACAGCAAGGGGGAGAAGTGTATCTTTGTTGGATACGATGATGAATCCAAGGCCTGAAAACTCTATAAGCCATCCACCGAGAAAGTTATAATCAGCAGAGATGTGCAGTTTATTGAAGAAGAAGCTTGGGATGGAAGCTTAGAGAAAACAGTGAATGTGAAGACATGTATGTCTCATGAAGAGCAAGAGGAATTGATTATTGAAAATAAATTTTCCACTGTGGCTCCTCTTCCACCTACACAAGCACAAAAAACCACACCACAAATAGGAAACATAATAACCTTGAGAAATCAAGGAATTGCTTCTCCAAGCACACCACAGGGATCAAAAACTCCCTCGAGTTCAAGTGGAACTCCAAGTACACCAAGAACAAGATTTAGAAATCTGAGTGAAATCTATGAGCAAGGAGAGGTAATCGATAATGCTGTTTTGAACTGTTTATTTTCTTTGTTTTGTCATGTTGATTACCCAATCCATTTCTAAGAAGCAGTAAAAGAAGAAAAATGGATTGAAGCAATGAATGAAGAGATTTGTGCAATAGAAAAGAATGATACATGGGAGTTAGTGGACCTCCCACAAGGTAAAGAGGTCATTAGAGTAAAATGGGTCTATAAGACCAAAACCAATGCTAAATGCAAGATTGAAAGACATAAGGCAAGACTTGTTGTGAAAAGCTACAAGCAGTAGCAACGAAGAGATTATGAAGAAACCTTTGCACTTGTTGCAAGGATGGAAACAGTGAGAACAGTGTTGTCCATAGCAGCACAACGGAAGTGTAAAATTTACCAATTGGATGTGAAATCAACATTCTTGAATGGAGTGTTGAAAGAGGAGGTATCTGTTGAAAAACCTCCTGGCTATGAGAGTGAAGGCCAAGCGCATAAAGTATGCAAGTTGAAGAAATATATTTATGGGCTGAAACAAGCACCAAGAGCATGGTACAATAGAATTGATGCTTACCTAATAGATAATGGATTTAAAAAATTTGATGGTGAACCCACACTCTACATTAAATAAAATGATGGTAAGATTCTTATCGTTTTTTTATATGTAGATGATTTAATTTTTACAGGCAATGAAGTTTCTCTCATTGATGATTTTAAAGAAGTCATGAAGAGTGAATTTGAAATGACTGAATTGGGTTTTTTGAGATATTTTCTGGGAATAGAAGTAGAGAAAAATGAAAATGAAATTTTTATTTCCCAAGCAAAATATGTAGCAGAGGTGTTGAGTAGGTTTAACATGCCAAAAAACAAAGCAGCAGTAACTCCAATTGTCATGGGGTTAAATTTAAGCAAAGAAGATTGCAGCAAGAATGTTGATATGACATTGTATAAGAGCATAGTTGGTAACCTCGTGTATTTGACTGCAACTAGGCCAGATATTATGTATGATATAAGTTTAATTTCCAGATTCATGGAAACACCAAAAGAGACACATTGGTAGGCAACCAAAAGAATTATGAGGTATGTGAATGGAACAAAGGGGTATGGTGTTCTATACTCCTCATCTGATAATTTTAAATTGATTGGATACACTGACAGTGATTGGACTGGAAGTGTAGATGACAGGAAGAGAACATATGTGTATGTGTTTCATTTGGGATCAGGATCCATTTCATAGGCTTCTAAGAAGCAACCAATAGTTTCTTTATCAACAGAAAAGGAAGAATATGTGGTAGCAATAGTAGCGGCATGCCAAGCAGTATGGTTGAGAAGAATGTTGAGAGATTTGTGTCATGAGCAAGACAAGCAAACAACAATTTATTGTGATAATCGCTCAGCAACAGCATTATCGATTTTTTTTTTTTTCCATAAGAGAACAAAGCAAGTAGATGCAAAATATCATTTTATAAGAGAATTGGTTAACAATAGTGATATTGTTTTGCAACATTACAGGACAAAGGAACAATTCACTTATATCCTCACAAAGCCATTAGCACATAAGAGTTTTGAGTATCTCAGAAAATGTTTGGGAATGACTGATGGTGGCAGTTGGTATTAAGGGGGAGTGTTGGAATTATACTCCCAACCACCACCATGAATAACAGTGGTAGCAGCGCACAATTTTATCAATTTTGACAACAGGAAGGACAAGCAGCAGATCTGAGATTTGGATGCGTTTTCACGCAATCCATGCAAAACAGCAAACCGAAGTACTCCAGCCATCCTTTGCTTTTATTTCTTGAACCACCACATTTAACTTACCTGGACCGTAGAGCACAATCGCAATGATTTTTTTTAACCTTAAGCCCTTTTCCATATAACTTATTTCCCCGTCGATGCGATATCGGCGGGACCTACCGCATAACCCAACCACATTGAAAAATCCCGTGAAATATTTTGTATTTCCGTTATCACACCTATCACATTTTCCATAATTTACCGCCCGCATTACTGCACATTGAAATGTGTATCACTTATCGTTGAAGCCCCACAATATATGTTATTTGACCTGTAATGCGATCGTGCCCTGCCATATCGCAATCGCCAAGATTTAAGTCTTCAGTTGAGACCACTTGCAGCTATGTTATGTTGGGTCCGATGCGATACGTGATGCACATTTCCACTCACAACGTTTAATGGATAGTGCCAATGTTAAAGTTTAATATCACCGAAATGTGATATGGAGCTGGACGCGATGTGAACTCTGAGCCGGATCCTATAAAATTTGAAATCTGCCAGTTTGAGTTTTGAATGCGTTTTTACCTTTTTTTATGTATAACTAGAATATGGCTTGTGTGCCAATTTAATGAAGATATGGGTCCTTTGACAACCCAAGGACGAGAATTTGTTGAATCTCTGATCAAAAATGAATCACATTTAACAGATTAGGTTTTACAGGCTTCAACCATTCTTGTATAACTGAAGTAATTTCATTTGTTTTGAGTGTAATGGAATAGAAAAACGAATTTCATTCCTCTCCAATGTTTTTTTATGTTGTCTGTGTGCACTCGACTGTTAATTTCCAAAAAAAAATTTCTCTGTGTTGTCGGGGAAGCATCCCTCTGTTGTATTGTTTCGTTCAATATTTTCAACAACCCTAATATACCGTGGGACATGCGTGACTCTCAGTGTGGTATAGCCAGTGAAGAGGTGGCAAAGTCTTATACTGTTTCTACAACACTAAATTACTAACATCACGAGTTTCCCATGATGCCAATTCCTAATGCTCTGCAGGAGCTCATCTCCCCTTTGTCATCGTCGGAGCAGCTAGATGATATGAAAGAGAAAGACGATGATAGGGTTTTTGTAGGAGTTGGAATGGTGGGATTGAATGTGGGAGTGGGTAAGGATAAAATAAAACCTAAGCCCAAACCCATACCAACTGTGACTAATAAGACCAACCTCAAGAAGGGAGGAGTGGGAGTTAATGTGGGAAAGGGAGGGTTTTTCAGTGGGTAGAAATCCTGGGAAAGGAGTCGACATCCATTTGTGTGACATCAATATTTTCAACTACGATTACACAACATCAGACAATGATATATTGGTTCCATCTTTAATATTGTATAATTTGCTTCACTCTCTACAAAAAAAACAACAACCCTAGTTATGTTTACTCTGAATAAAATGTTGTACACATTTCCAAGGTTTAAAATACTCTTTTGAATGGTATAATCACTATAATATATTTTGTTTTAAATAAATAATTTCTTGTATTTCTGAATGTTAAGTGCATAGCTGTGGTTTTTTTGTTTCTCTATAATTTGTTCAACATCCATTCGGTGCATTTGAGAAATATGTCATAGTTTTTCACATTAATCGTTCATGCCCATTGGATGTTCATAATTTTTCATACAGTTGATCATTGGTAAGAATATAATAATTGTAATTAATAAAAATATATTAATATATAAACTATAATCTTTTAGGAGTGGTAGTTAATCCAATTGATTGTTCGTAAGAATATAATAATGGTAATTAAAAATATATATATTTATATATAAACTATAATTATATATATGAAAATTAAACAATTTTTTTTTAATTACTACACTAATTAATTAATTAATAAAATGCATGTACCACATTATGTTATGAGATTAATTATACAATAAATACATTGAGTTAATGATCATATTAGTATTTTAAGTAAGTATATATATATACTAGTATAATTATATTGAATTAAATATTTATAAGGTTTATTTTGGGGCAATTTAATTGATGATAAAAGTATTTGATTAGGTGGTAACTAAAAGGTCCTAGGCTCAAATCCCCTAGTGACACGATTTATAAAGAGGATAAGTGTGAAACAAATCATTGTAGATTTAACTTAATTATACATTAATAGGGATCAATTTTTAAGAGGTCCAAATGTTTTCTCTAATTTTGACCCCTCTCCATAAATGTTAGATTAAGAGTTATAGATATATCCTTGAATTTTACATGTTATATGAGAAATCTGTGTGGAGCACTAAAATATTTACACATTTTGCTCATATTAGTAAACATACCATTGAAATGTTTTAGACACAATGCATTGAGAGATCCTTAGAGGTGAAAATCTCTCCTTAAATTTTGATCCATGAGAATGATATATGGAGAGCATGATACATATAGATGTTAATATAATTTACAATGGTACTTAATATGCCACATCTCAGCTCCATGTTGAGCATAAAATAATTTATACATCTTCCTATTAAGGCTATATATGTGTGTGTGTGTGTGTGTGTGTGAGTTTTAAATGTAAGTATCAACTCCATACCAATAATCCAATCAATTACACACTTTAACCTCCTTCTAGGAAGTAGGAAATATTTATTAAGGAAAATAAGTTTTTTTTTACTTTTTAAATTTTCATACGTCATGTTGATATAAAATTATTTTTTCTGAAGGTGGAATTGAAAATTTTTGTTTCAGGACGATATTAAAATATTTTTTTTTGTTATTAATGAATAGCACATCATTACAATTAAAAGTAAGAGAGAAATAGAAAATCAACAATAATAATAACATATAATAATAACATATAAATCATGACACAAATCATGATACTTTTTTTTTTGTTATTAACGAATAACACATCATTAGCATTAAAAATTAGAGAGAAATAGAAAACCAAAAATAATAAAACATATAATAACATATAAATCATGGCACACAATTTAACTTAGATATAAAATAATAAAAATTTTATCAACGACATATAATTTATGACACACAATTTGTCTTAGATCAAAAGTAATAAAACATATAACAACTACTTATAAATCATGACACACAGTTTAACTTGGAAAATCCCTATTGTAATATATCTAATACACAATCAAAAGACACCTTACCATGGAGGATACCAATCCTATTTATAGGGTTCATTACATGTCATACCATGGGTCAATAGTGTGAGTCATAAATATTATGCTCAAAAACCAAGTTTTTGAAAAGTAGACATATTTAATTGTATGAATGATTCAATTTGACTTGACTATGGGAGATTCATTGGATTTTAGATTTTCATCTCCAAAGTGTTGTTTTTTAAGTGTTTTTATTTCCTTCATCACTCCATGGGCGCACAGTTAGCATGTCCATTATTATTATTTTTACCAACAATTACAAATGCATTCATCCTAGGGTCTCACCTTTCCATACTCATCACAACCTCATGTTGCATCTTTCACTTCTGAACCCTTGAAATATCGAGCTACCTCCTAATGACTCATCAATGTTTCATGTCAATGAAACTACATATTCTCCTTAATCAAACTCATTCCCAACCATACCACATTTTGAGATTTCTCCATATGCTTCCTTTTAACCAAAGATTCAACTTCCTCAACAACATTAATCTAGCATAGAACTATGCATACCACCCTCATACCTAAGTGGTTCATTAAATAACTTAATCCTACATCCTCTCTATGCCTAATAGGAATAACTCTATGGGATATCACATTATTGGAATTTATGCTTGAATAATGGGGCTTAAAATAAACATTAGGAATTCAACCTGTTAGTAAATATCGAGTAGATATTCAAATGTGATTACTCATAAACCTTGAGTCCTTACCTATAGGAGAGCCAACTACTCTCATACAAATTCTTAATATTAAAAATGAAATTAGAAATAATAAAACATATAAAAACAACATATAATTCATAACACATCATTTATCTTGGAAAACCCTCACATTTCCCTCTCTCTCTCTCTCTCTCTCTCTCTCTCTCTCTCTCTCTCTCTATATATATATATATATATATATATATATTTATTTATTTATTTATTTTTATTTTTACTTAACATAGATATTCAAATATTTTATTTACCATTTAGTTTGAAATATTTATTATTTTTATTATTAATTTTTAAATACTATGTATCGTTTTCATACTAAGCAATGCATAAATTAAATTGCACATCTCCCTCATACTAGAAAGTAGAAAGTGTGATGTAGGAGCATTTCTTCAAGTCAACAAGACATAGTAGGTCTTACCACATTTTCTAGAGGGAGTTGGTTCCCTTAATTTACTTTAATTTAATTTAATTTAATGTAATTAAGGTTATGAATTTGATTTTATAAATGAAATAGGGATTAATCAGAGAAATAAGGGATTGTTTACTCATCACCATGTAATGCACTATTTCAGTTGATTTTTTAATGAGTTAGAGGTTTTAGGATAAACGTTATATTTTCAATGTATGGATTATTTGATCCATCATTAGTGGAACTAAACAAAACCATTCTATTACATATAGAAAAATATGTAATGACTATAATAAGATAGGAGAGTGGAGAAGAGATGGAAGAGAGAGATGAGAGAGTTTAAGGATTGAGAGAGGTCCAAGAGAGTGAAGAAGAGGGCCAATTGATTGTGTAATTAGGTCAATTTATATGTAATGATATATTTTTTAGGAATTTAGAGTGTAAATGTATGTACAGATATATACTGGATGGAGTGTGTGTGAGAATTTTGAGTTTTGGGTGTCAAAGAGGAAGACTATATAATTCTTGCAATTTTATAATCTTTCTTTTCATATTGACTTAGTAAATTTATATTGTGTTTTTTAATTATATAATTTAATGCATATATGATCAATTTTTTGTTAGTTTGAAAGGATCATATCTTCCATTTAAAAATAGTTTTTTCCAAAATATTACAATCTACAATTAGACGACAAAGTTTCTAAGTTATCTAGATATAAAATGTTAAGTTCAGTTTATAAACATTAGATATGGACCAAATCCATTTTATACTAAAAATATTATTGGACAGAGATAAGAATAGCTATGTGAAGGGAAGTGCATCAATTTGGATAGTAATGTATCACGGTTGAGAAGGATCTAGGCTTGGAGAGTGGTGGAAGTGTCATTTAAACCTAGATATTGATTCAAAGGGGAGTGGACCCACAACAATTGGCATAGGTGTATCCAAGATCGTGGATCTAGTTATTCAAGAATGTGTGAAGTGAAGTGAGGGTTAGATCCTAGATAGAGTTTTAAATATGAATCATAGTGTATTTGGTTGATCCTTTTGGATATAAATGGCCACCCACCTACTCCATTGGCTCAAAGCACATTTCTCCATCTTGGCACATTTTCTGTAGTTTTTAGGGTGATAAACTTACTAGGAATTTTGAGGCCTTAAATAACATTTTTTTTACATAGTTGGGGCCTAGGAAATGTCCATAGTATTTGGTCTAGGCCCTAGTTAAAATGTGTAACTCTTGGATAAAACTTTCCAACAAGCTACCAAGCGCACCAAATGGAGATTACATGCAAAATTCATAACCCCGAGAAGTTTATGTACCAATTAACCCCATGAAGGCATGCAAACCTTTTGGTGTTTCTTTTAGGGTTAGGTTTTTTTACCTCTAGAGTTATTGCTTTCTGTTAAAAGGACATTCTCTCAACCTCATGTAATAACTTTTATGAATGCACGTACTTTTCATCTCTTTTTATTCAAAGATAACTACCACTATTCTATCTAGCCTATGATATAAAATATTTTTATTTAATTTATTAATAGACATTGGGTTTTCACCACATTATTTTAAAATATACTATATTTATCTGTGTGTGTTCCATTTATTTTCTTGCATTTTATTTCATTCCTTTTATGACCAAGATGAGTGGTATCAAAGCAATCTAATCCTTTTTGTTTCTCAGTGCATGTCCCTAACAAGGATAGGGTATAAATATTTTTGTCTCAAGATATTTTAACTTAGTAACAATCACTGTCATAAAACCAAGCGGCCTCCCATGGAGGAAGGAAAGAGAGATGACAGAGTAGGAGATCCTATTATTTTTTTTTGTCAAGAAAGTACTCATGTGATAGATGAATGAGATAATGGGAAACTTCCCCAGATACTTTGGTGATTTCCAATACTGGTTGAGGCACCTTTAGAAAGCATCGAGAGGTTGAAGGATAGTTTGATATTGTCTAGATTCTTCCACAACTGTCCATACATCATTGCCAATTATTGGTCAGTATAACTAGAAAAATTCAATAGTAAATCTATCTAGTCTAGGAGTTTTGTCTCAGTAGGCATTGCTCTGACTATGGATTCTACCTCCTCATAGGAAATTTTCTTGAGAAAAGCATCTTTCTAATATAAGTTGATAGCTTGAGGGATATTCTCGATTATCTATTAGATCTTACCTATTTATTTCAAATGGTTGTATATATAGGATGTCTTGAAAAAAGGGAGACAATTCCATTGAAATTTCCTGATGGGTCTCTAGTTCTCTCCCTTCGAGTCATGCATCAAAAATATACTATTATTATGCCAACGTTGGAGCATTGATTTGTGAAAGAAGTATGTATTTCTCTCCCCTTCATTTAGTCACTAAATATGAGTTTTTTGTTTCCAAATTATCTCTTTTTTATTTCTTCATTCTTACAGGTCCCTGATGAAATCTTCCTCTTCCTTAATTAAAGTGATATATCTTCCTTCTAGGATTTCCTAATGTTGGATCTCTGCCACCTTTTATTCTTGTTTCCTTTTCTCTACTAGGATATTACCAAATTGATCCTTGTTTCATCCTTTCAATCTCCATTTAATATGTTTTAATTTATTATGTAGAATGAACATAACCAAACCCTCATAACCATTTAACTCATTCCAACAATGTTGGACATGCTCATTTATAAATATGGATGATGATCCCATAATCTCTCAAACCTAGAAGGTCAATTTTCTGGGAAAGTTTTTAGATCTATGTTGAGGTATATAGGCTAGTGGTCAGAGCCATGGCTTTGATCCAAGTGGATATTTGTGGCCACCCACCTTTTCCACCTAAACCTCCAATCAGTTTCATCAGTTTCCTTATTTATAGCATCGTTTACTATTTCTAGTAGTTTTTCGGGTCCTAAACTTCTAAAGCAATTTTGACCCCTAAACGATGTTTTTTTTAGGTTCACAGTAGACCCATAGCCCATGAAAAAACCTATAGTACTCAAAGAGATATTTTTGACAATATATCATACGTGCCAAATGAAGATAATATGACTGAGTTATGACATCAAGAAGTTGGCTTCCCAACTAACCCCAACAGGGCCCATAAACTCTTCGTGTTCCATCTCCAAGGTTAGGGTTTTGGTTGTTTATGGTTTTCCTATGTTGTTTAATAATAAAAAGGGCCTTGAGCCTCATTGTAAAAAAACTAATAAGAATGTAGCCACCACAACGCTTCTCATAGATAAGCTACTATCGACTGAGCTAGTTTATTTTCCATTACGTCTGTAATCATTTTTCAGTATTTGATATTAATGAAATGAAGCATTATTTATATTGCATATCTATGTTTATGTTTATCTCTATATTTTGCTGCATTTGTACATAAGTCTAGATCAGTGGTATCAGAGAATTTTTCTCTTTCTCGATTTTTCTTTGCATGTCGCCAACGAGGTTGGGATATAAATATTTAGGGCTTGATCTGGTTGAAACTTTGAAAGATCATCCTCACAAAATCTAATGGCCTCTCATGGTGGAAGAAAATAAATACAAGGGAGCAGGAGATCCTATCAAAATATTGCTCAAGGAGGCCCTCGAGAAACAAAGGAATGTGATGATGGATAAATTTTCCCAAATCCTTCAACGGCTAGCCACCCTGGTGCACCTTCATTGGGCAACCACTCTGGAGGCGCCAATCCTTTTAAGGTTAAAGTAAATTTTGACATTCCCATATTTGAGGGCCAAATAGATGCATATGTCGTAGATAGATGGCCGAATCTATTAGAACGATATTTCTCAGTTCATGAATTTTCCAATCAGGAAAATATTACTTTTTCACTCCTCAAACTCGCCCCCATGTCAAGGACTGGTGGGAAACCTACTGTGAAAAAGAGGACGAGAGGGACACCTTGTTGTTCTCGATCACACCCACTTGGAATTCTTTCTGAGATGCCATCAAGGAAAAATATTATCCCATGGGGAGCTATATCTTAAAAATATATAATTATAATTACATATAATTATAAAATAATAAATTTAAAAATTTATGTAGAAATTTGATTGTGAAATTGGTCCTTTTTAATGATATAACTCGTAAATCTATTATCCCTTTTTATTTTTTTAATGATTCAATTAAGATTAACATTTCTATGTTGTCATGAGGAGAATTTTTATTTTTCATGTCAATTACCTTTTATAACTCTAGGAGATTCTTAATATTTCCTTTGTTTTCAATAAATGGAAATCAATTATATATTTAAAAAGATGATTAGGTACTTGAGAATTTCAGGATTATAATTTTTTTTTTTGTCCAAGTTGACAATGTGAACGTTTATTTACCTAAAGTTGGCTCCCATGTCCAATACCTCCCGATGGGGTTTGGTTATATATATTATAGTAGTTCTAGCTTGAGTAATCTTTCAATTTGTCATTCAATTCTTTATTAATAAAGTTTTTTTTTTTTTAGTCTACTTCTATTACATCATACATGGCAAAACATTACATAGCTCGTCCTCAGGATTTGGCAAGCCAATTCCAGAGGGAAGTATCATGAGTTTGAAAACAAAATAAGGACTGCCCGAGATGGGGAAACTAGTCCACAAGTAACGAAAATTAAGAGCTGCCCAGATTCGGAAACTAGCATACATAGTTTTGAAACTGAAACTGAAACATAACAGAGAAAGGTTCCGAAAAAAATTCAAACTAGAGAATGCTATGAGATAACTGGAGTGAGAGAGGAGCACCCAACATTTGAAATTAAGGTGGACCTTCATTCTTCTTGGGGGGGGGGGGGTGTGGTCTTCCTCCTCGATCCTGCAAACATAAAAAGAGTCATCATCCTCGTTTCTTCGCGTGTGGACTGGAGTTAGAAGAAGAGGAGACACCTGAGCATCTGGCTGGTTGGAGGTGGCAGCAAGAGGGCTGGTGTCCTCATCCTTTCCTCCTGCATCGCTGCTTGAACCTTGACCATCATTGGAACCCGAATTACTGTTGGTGCAATGGCTGTTGCTGGAGGCGCTCTACATAGGCAGGGCTTTCATCTTGTGAGGAATGAAGGCTAGCTCAAACTAAATAATGGACTTAGGCGGGCGTTTCTTGGGACGAATGCCAAAAGAAGTAGGTGGGGAGACAGGGAGCTGAAAGGATAATTGAGAAGAAACGTTGATGGGGTCGAGCCTGCTTAGCTTCTCCTAACCCACTGAGAGGTTTAAATCCATGCCCATGGCAATCGACAGAGGGGGTCTGGACAGGAGGCGGTGTCCACCAGCCCAATGACACCACATTCTGTGATGTCGTGGCATGATTAGCAAGGAGCAGAGGCGCAAGAGAGGGAGGGGACGCTTGATAGAGTAGGAGAGGAGCTTCCACCACCTAAATTTTTCGAGGGACAACTGCAACAGGACTGAGCAGGGCCAAGAGCTGAGGGCTGAAAGGAAATGTAGGAGGCAAACGTAGAGAGCTTAAAGGAGAGCCAAATGGATGCTTGAGGAGCACGACAGATAGGATTAGTAGCCATGGTAGCATGACGAAGAGTCGTTAATTCTCTACAGCGGGAGGTCATCTCGATGAAGCTGGCGAGGAGTGAAGTAAAGGTCGAAATGATTGTGAATTTAACGTTGGGTGGGTAGCCATGTGTGGGCACATGGGGCGGACAATTGCCCACCACATGGCACCCAAGTGGCCCATACTTTCACAGCAAGGCACCCGCATCCGGGGATAAATTTTTTTTACTTAGTAGGAAGTAAAATAAGTTTGTAATCAAATAATATGAGAAAACATATTCACAATATAATTTATTTGGATAAATAGATGTCTGTAAAAAAAATGAATAAGAAACTAGTTTTGTAATTATAAAATATAAAACTATAACTTAAATTTTTGAAATTTCTTTGTACTTATTTTTCTTATGTATATAGAGAAAGACTAAACCAAGTTTTGAGTTCAGAAAATAAACCATAACATAAAGAAAAATATCTCCTTCCAAAAATGTGTCCATATTAAAATTAGATTCACTATCTTGAATACCAACACTGTTATTCTTCATATAAAATTTCTGACAAAGATGTTATTGGCGCTCAGATATGTAGATGAAATTGGAGTAAAGTCTATTTATGTTAATAAAAATTATCTTTATTTACATCTATGCTAGATAGATTGTACTTGAATGTATTTAAAATATCGTATTTGAGTTACATGCTCATTTCATGCTTGTTTCAGAGGATTATTAATAGCCAAAGGATTTTCACCCCCAATTTCCTATTTCGATATCTATAACAAATTGTTATATATGTGAACAGATTATGTTGGTTTACATAAATGTTTTCACCCATAATTTTCTATTTCAATATCTATAACAAAATTTTCTAGTTGATAACTTTTTTCATCAATATCTTTGAAACCTTCACGACCTCTTTCAATGGAAGCGAAATTTTCCTTTCATTCCTTCACGGTGGCTCATTCTCTGCAACAAATTATTTCTTCTAGGCTACTCTTTCCTATGATATTGTTTTACAACATTTATTTTGCAACACGTGGTGCAATTACTAGTTATTAATAATTGAATTAAAATTCTAAGAATAATAGACATTAAATCCCCACTATCCACTTAATAATTTTTTTTAACTCAATAAAAATTTGGAAGAAATAGACATACAAATTGACATAATAATATGGTTAGGAGAAAATTTATACACTAAAGTATTATGATTGATAGTTTAAATTAAAAATAATATTATATTAGATCTAAGAATTTTGTGATCCATAATGTAGATAGAAAATCTTTCGGATTAATCACATCATTAGGATTTGGTAGATGTTTCGAACCATCTAATGTGGTTCATCCTCAAGACAAGGTGAAGAATGAAATTGATCTCAATGAATAAATAGTAAGGATGCATCATTGCACGGAGTTAGCTGTTAAAACTAGTAGTTAAAAACTAGTCGTTATTTAGTTAATTAGTTATAAAATTAAAAGTGTTTTAATTATCTAATTAATTAGTTAGAAATTTACAAGTTTTAAATTTATTTAATCAATTAGTTAGAAAATTAAAAGTTTTTAATTATTTAAAAATATAATAATTTAGAACAAAAGGTTAAATTATAAAATCCATAAGGGAGAAGGGGTAACTTATAGTATGGGTGATAACATTAAAATGGTTAAATTATGAATGATATAATAATTTGGTAAAATGATAAGAGAGAAGGGGTAAATGATGGAAAAAGGAGGAAACTATTAAAATGAATAAGTTATAAAACTAGGAAGGGAGAAGGGGTAAAATAGTATAGAAAATAATATTAAATATTGAAGAAGTTAAGAGAAAAATAAGAAAGGAATAATATACAGTAAAATAGAAAGGGGGAAGATTTATAGTTATTATTAAAAAGAGCGGAGAGGGGAGGGAAAATATATATCATTGAGTATATATATATATATAAGAAAGGAGATAATATAATAATATAGCTTCAGAAAAAAAAAGGGGGGGAAGAGAATAAAACCAAAGGAAAAACTGCAGTCATCTTGAGAGGGTTGGAGTCTAGCTCTTACTTAGTTTCCACCCATCATCTCTGTTGAGAGTTTTAGTATGTCTCTCAATTTCAATAGCCTCCCTCAGCATTCTATGATGGGAGTGATCCACCCTAGCAATGACTTTGGAGTCTTCAATGCATACATGGTGACACGATTTCCTAGCATGCTTTGCAAGACTGTGCCTAATGTCTGCAACATGCTCTTGGATTCTCTGTCTAATGGATCGACCAGTTTCCCCAATATAGGGAGTACCGCAGGAGCATGGAACTAAATAAACACCTTTCATGTCCTTTGGGTCTATAGGGTACTTAATCAATCCGAGAGGATTCTTGATGGTACTGATAGGCCTAAAATTAAAATAATATTATAATTAAAATAAGAAATAATTTATTTTTATTTAGTATAAATATAATACTTTAAATATACATATATTCTTAATCTTATAGTGATAACAAAATTTGGTTTGGAAAGTTTTTTTTTGCTTATACATTAATTAGAGCAACCATATAAATTAAATAGATGGTAAATGTGCATAGAGATCATACCATTTAGCTCACCTAATTTGACTTTGTTAGAATACCATAACCATAAGTAGTGTTCATATGGTACATGTTCACATGACATTTTTTTAATTAGTCATTTTAATTAAAAAGGAAAAAAAAGGTGCAACTACTTTTGGATAAATGTCAATCTTTGACTACTACTAAAAATACTATCTGAAAGTTAAATCCATACCATAAACTCAATAATTAGTGATAATTAAATAAATATTTTTGAGAAACTCTTAAGAAGATAAATAAAAAGATATTTAATATAATCAAGGGGTGTGGAGTATGTCTTAAAACTTCTTCTATGTGGCTAAGACCTAGATGTAGTAAGTGGCAAGAGTCAAAATATGCCCCTTCATAAAGTGTAGTTCTTTGAAAATTTGAAGGATGAAAATTTATGTGAAATTTTAGAAACCTTGAAAAATCTTATGAGTCTCTAATATGTAGAATGTAGAAACTTTTAGAAAAAAATGAAAATTGGTGATTAATTTTTTTTGAAAAAACATGGAAAATTAACCCATTTGGGAATATTAGCCCACTTTTCACATAGTTTTACTTGAATAACAATAATAACTCAACTTGTTGTCTTCATACCTTTTTCAATATAAAACAAAATAAAAATAAACTTATAATTATTTCACAAATAACAACTACTCATAATTATACCCACTATTGATAACTAAATTATAATATATTTTCCCACCTAAAAAACCATAAAAAAAAACAAATCACTCTATCAATTCTTGAAAAAAAAGCATTAAAGATTACGAGACTTTGTACAAAATTGGGACATAAGGAAACGATCGACTTCCTCCTTATTTACCGTCCCTATGTACAGGACTGACTGAATCCGTCCTATAATCGGATGGACTTCCTTGTCGTGAATAAGGGGGATGCCTTTCAAAACCAATAGCAGATTTTCCATGTATCTGGTCAGGGCTTTTCACACTCTTCAGACGCGCTTGGTTTTAGTTGTTATACGTCCCAATCATGAGCTGCCCATTAGACATCATACCATAACTTTTTTTACATCATATCATAACTCTTTAGATGTCTTTAATGTGATTTTTTGAAAAAAATTATTATTTATTTTTGAAATGTATAGTAAAAATTAAATTATTATTTATTTTTGAAATGTATAGTAAAAATTTATTAAATCACAAGTTTCATATATAAATTTTACATAATTTAAATGTTTTAAATAAACTCTACACAATCTAAATGCCTTAAATACCTTGGAGATTTTTCATAAATAAACTCTGCACCATCTAAATACCTAAATAAACCCTGCACAATCTAAATACCTAAATGTGAAAGTTCTCTGTTTTTAACGTCTCGCACTAATTTGCCCGTTTCCAAAATCTTATTCACCGTCCCCCTTCCCCGAAAAAAACGTTTACGTGAAATTCCAGGTCTGCGTCCGACTATAAGTGGGGCATCTGTGCTCTCTCCAGAACACGCAACTGTAATAGACTTTCAAAATCTTAGAATACTGCAACGATGGGAAAAACGGCTAGCAGAAACTGGGTCATTTGGATGGTCATGAGCATGCTGTTGATGTTGTTGAATTTATTCTCTTTGGATGTTTGTGCTCAACCAGGTATTACTCAACATTTTAAAACAACTCTGGGTGCTCTCATTCACAGATATTTGGTGGTGCTTCTCTCCTTTTGTTTTCTTTAGATCATTGAATTCTGTATTTGTAGTCATGCTCATTCACTACTGTTGATTAACGAGATTTCTGTGATCATTTAAATGAATGTGTCGTAGGGTTTCTGAGTATATCTTGCGGAGCAAAACGAAATCACACTGACGCAAACAATATAACATGGGTTCCTGACGATAATTACATTGACGTGGGTCAGACGGCAGACATAGGGGACGCCTCTCAACGAGCCTACGGTTCCTACCTGCATACTCTACGCTTCTTCCCAAAGCCCCTCAACAAATCTTGCTATCAATTGCCTGTGACCCCCAATGTGCCTTACCTCTTAAGAACATGGTCTGCCATTGGTAATTATACTGGATCTGAAAAATTCTCCGATTTTTCTCTCTCTGTAGAAACACCGGGCTTGCTGTTTCAATCAAGTTCCACAATAAAGACTAAAGATCCATACGGTTTTGAGTTAATTTTTGTTAGTGCTGGCAGAGTGTTGTATATTTGTTTGATCAGAACCTCCGAGATTGATGATCCCTTTATCTCCGCTATCGAGTTGAGGACCCTCCAAAAAGGAATGTATCCCCAGGCTAAACCAGGAACAGCCTTGTGGATATTAGCCAGGAAAGATGTCGGTGGAAATTCGTTGCTTAGGTCAGCGTTTGAGCTATAATATGTTTTACCTATCATGAGATATGCCTCAAATATGTTTGATCTGTGCAGCCCAATTTTGATATTGTGTGTCATATTTCTTTTGTCAATAAATTAACTGAATAGCTTGATTTGGTGAAATAAGCAGGTATCCTCGAGACAACTTCGACCGCGTCTGGCATGTACATGTTGATAATTCGAGTCCTGTGCGGAATGTAAGCTCTCAGGAGCCCATTTCATTCAACAATACGAAAAATCTTGTTCCAAATGCTGTCATCCAGACGGCGTGGGTTCCCGACGTGGACAGCTTTGCAATCAGTCTAGGGACAATCTATGGGCAGAACGCGCTACTGCTGTTATATTTCGCAGAAATAGAAAGGCTAAAGCTATCCGAGTCAAGATCATTTTACGTCACAATACATGCGAATAGGCGATCACCCATCATTAATTTGGTGCCATATTACTCTGACGTGGAGATAACAATCCCAGTGTCTGCTTCAGATGAAACAGCGGACTTCGAATTTAGCCTTGTGAAGGCCGCTAACTCCACCAGTCGTCCTATAATCAACGCATATGAATATTATTTATTAATTGATACCGAACCAGCGACATATTCGCAAGATAGTAAGTGCCTTTGCTTAATTTTTCATTAATGATATTATAATTCGATGTATAACCAACTGTAGTTCTGAAACTGCAGTGGAAGCTATTCGCGCTATTAAAAGAACGTTTGACATAAAAGATTGGATTTCGGATCCTTGTTATTTGATCCCGTGGAATGGAATTCAGTGTGATAATGGATCTTCAGCCATAAGAATTTCGGAAATGTACGTTTATATCTTTGATTTGTTTACAGTTAAACGCCAAATTTGAAATCATAAGAACTTACGATAATAATCTTCTTTCGCTAGAAATTTGTCTGGAAGGAATCTGAGAGGATCAGTCCCTGAATATATTGGACACCTGACTGCATTAGTTACAGTGTAAGCAAAACTCTACTCTTCTCTCTGTATTACCCTATCTGTATTCTAATGTTAAAAGGTTGTGGAATAAAGCAAGTACGCATGACCATTATCAAATGTTTCATCTTCCGGGTGTGGTGAAATTAGTTACCCGCTGATGGTTGAAATATTGGCAAGCATTCTTCATATCCTTTTAAAACTCGCTCTCTTACAAGGGATTATGAAAAATACAGTTTAAGGTGTGGCTTGATATAGTTAGCTTTGACTCTTGAGTACTATCTTGATGGAGGCATTATCAATCCCTGTTGCAATTAGCAGGTCACTCGACAATAATCATCTCATTGGATCCTTGCCAAATTTTTCCAGGCTAACCATGTTAGAGAGATTGTAAGTACTTTCTTACAAACATAAACGCTCACTATGTCGTCTATTATTTATTTTAGAGACAGATTGATCGCCTTTTTGCAAATATAACTGTAACCATTTCGTTCTCTTGTTGTGCAGACATCTACAAAACAACCGCTTGAACGGCAGTCTTCCAGATTGGCTATTTAGACTGAAAAACCTTAAGGAATTGTATGTCAATCTACCCTGGTTAAGATAATTTTATGGCATTAGAAGCATTTTATGACTAATATAATATAACAGTAATTTTTCCCACTGACAGATTTATAGAGAACAATAATTTCAGCGGTGTCATTCCTGCAGAACTTCTTTACAAGCCTTCGCTGAAATTCAGGTAATTTAATATCTTATTTCTTTATTTTTTGTATTGCCCAGGAATTTCATTCTGATATGTTCAAAGTCTAGATTTTTCCTTGCAATGATTATACTTAAACGGCTAAAAGTTTATTCTCTTTATTTGGTGTGTTGCAGATACTCTGGCAACAACGACCTTTGTATAGGTATAGATAAGGGAAAATGTATCAAAGAAATTCAAGAAACCGGAAATATTTCAAGAAAGGGCAGAGTGAATGTTATCCTTGCAGTAACGATCAGCTCAGGTTTAATAATCGCTTTGGGGTTGGTGGTGGGCATTGCTGTATATCGGAAGAATTTAAGAGCAAAACAACGTCCCAATGAAGGTTACCAAATAACCTGAATTTTAAGTATGATATTCTACTACAGAAAATTCGCGGTTGGCTTCCTAGGAAATGAAGAGTTTTTTAATAATACCTAGCAAATTTGTTTGCATTGCAGGCAACCCGATTATGATGCCGAATCGAACAATATCCCGTGCCTTTACTCTACAAGAGATGATTGCAGCCACGGAAAATTTTAGTAGACAGATCGGGCAAGGTGGATTTGGATCTGTGTTTTTGGGTAAATTGCCAAATGGAAAGGAGATAGCTGTAAAGGTTCTCTCATTCTTCTCCAAACAAGGCGTTCACCAATTTCAGAATGAGGTAATTCTGACATTCTTAAGCCATGTACGATTCAATTTAAGCATATCTTTTTAATGGCACCGACATCGACGGTGATAATGATATGTGCTTCACTTGATTGATATGTTGGTAAAAAGAAATTGATATCTTTACTATGTCGGTAATGAGTGCTGATTAACAGGTTGATCTTCTTTCGAAAGTGCATCACAAAAGGTTGGTAGCTTTGCTTGGATACTGCAGTGAATCCAGAGACCTGATGCTTATCTACGAGTACATGGCTGGAGCATCATTAAGAGACCGCCTTTATGGTAAATATCTTGCTGCTCAATACTGTCCAAATGATTTGCTGCGTGTTAACGGAATTACTGCAAATCTGCGATGACCAAAATATTAAATGTCTTTTTTCAGGTACAAGCCCAGAAATTTCCGAACTGACTTGGAAAGCACGGCTTAAAATAGCATTAGATGCCGCCCAGGGTATCTCTTTAAATGGTCCATTTTATTATGAATTTGATTACATCTAATTTATTCAATTTATACAATCCAGCATATAATCATGTTTCTCACTTAATGTGGCCGCGACTTTTATTTGAAGGACTGGAATACTTGCACGTGGGTTGCACGCCAAAGATAATCCACAGAGATGTCAAGACCGCTAACATTCTTCTGGACAGCACTTTGAATGGAAAACTCGCCGATTTCGGTCTCTCAAAGATGACGAGTGAAGGGGAGGGTACACATGTTACCACTACGGTGAAAGGAACTCCAGGATACCTCGATCCAGAGTAAACCTGGATACATATAACATGCATTCACTCTCTTTGCAATATTGTTGAAGCTGAACGAATTCAATTAATTAACGAAGACTGTGGATTTGTTTGGCAGGTATTTTCGCACTCACCAGTTGACGGAAAAGAGTGATGTATATAGTTTTGGAGTTGTTCTACTGGAGATCGTATGTGGGAGACCACCTATAAATGCAAATTTGACGGACGAGGAGCTGAACCTCATTCAATGGGTAAGAAATGGAATGGGATGAAATGTCGTTACCGTGCAAGATTAATAGTATAATATGTTTATTAAGTGCATTTTTCTGCTACGGACTAATGGTATCTCTATGTGTTCGTATTTGAAAGGTGGCATCTTACGTTAAGAGGGACGAAAATCCGGGGGAAATAGAAGAGATCATAGATAAGAGGTTGAGTGGAAACTACGGCATGGAATCTGTTACCAGTATTGTGGAAGTAGCACTGACATGTGTGGAACCAAAACCATCGTTGAGGCCGACGATGAGTGAAATTGTAGGAAAGATAAAAGAAGCCCTCCTTCTTGAAAATGGAAATAATTCTCCTCCTCCAGATACGGAGCGGACTCGCACGGAGTTTAGAGATATTCGTGTACTACGAGGGGACACAAGTCGACCGGAAAATATGGAATGGGGTGATAATAGCTCCAACCTCCAACATGTAGGAAGATGAGTTCATTTTTTTCAATAATGTTTCACCGTAATATATCAGACGGATATGGGTAAAGCAAGTAAAATTCCTCCTTACTCCTAAAATCATATTTTGTGTATATTGTAATTCTTGGGTAAAACAAATAAGTTCTCTCTTATTCATAGATCATATTTATTATTGAGCTATTTTTAATATAACGTTTTTTAATCATTTATAAATAAACTAAAATATTTTATAATTTTTTAAAATTTAAATAATTTTTTATATATATTATAATGTAAAAAACATTTTATAAATAAAAATAAATCACTGTAATAAAAATTTAATAAAAATGTATTATCCTAATAAATATTAATGTACGTGGCAATAAATGATCTCTAAACCAAATCGAGAAAGTTATGAATTTATTGGCTGGCTTTTGTCTGCAGTGGTCACCCTATTCATTGGTTACCCAATAGTACTCGCACTCGTCCTCAATTACGAATGTATTGGCCCCAAGTTTAAATTATTATGTTTTTATACATCTTGATACCACTTGCACCGAGGACAATTGTAGATTGCCACATCTACGGATCGATAAACACGGCACCGCTGTTGCTTGAATTAGTAAATAGGAGCAATTTAACTATTACGGGTTTTTGCACTTTTTTGGGGCGGGGCGGGGCGGGGAATTATTGTATTTCAGCTGTAAAATTATAAAATATAACTTTTTAAATTATAGTTTTAAATGTATATATAAATTTAATATTTTGAAAATTTTATAAAAAATTATAAATTATATAATTAAATTTATTATTATATTTTAATTTGGGGAATTATTGTATTTCAGCTATAAAATTATAAAATATAACTTATTAAATTATAGTTTTAAATGTATATATAAATTTAATATTTTGAAAATTTTATAAAAAATTATAAATTATATAATTAAATTTATTATTATATTTTAAATAAAATTAATTAGAAAATATAAATATTTAATAATTAAAATATAGATGAAAATGATGGTGGTTAAAGTCCATTGAGACTAAACTTTGACTTATCGAACTTAAATAAATGAATTATTCAATTTATTTAAAAATTGTATTCTTATATTTAAAAAACTTAAAAAGAATCGTCCAACCTTACTATAATTAAATTATAAATCTATTGACTACAAATTTACATTATTATGGTTTTATACATCTTGATACCACTTGAAGCGAAATGCACGGAGGACAATTGTACACTGCCACATCTACGGATCGATAGACACAGCACCGCTGCTGCTTGAATTAGTAAATAGGAGCAATTTAACTATTATGGGTTTGAGCTGTAAAATTATAAATTTTAATTATTTAAAATATTTAAAATATAGTTTTGAATATATAAATAAATTTAATATTTTGAAAATTTTATTAAATTTATAAATTTATTATATTAAAAAATTATAATTATATTTTGAATAATATTATTTAGAAAATAAAAATATTTAACGATTAAAATATAAGCAATAAATAAATGATATTGATTAAAATATATAAAATAATAAAAATATTTAGCAATTTAAATATATACCATAAATATATTTTTGATTTATTTATTTAATATAATGTATATTTAACTTTGATTCATTTATTCAAAACATGGTATATTTTTTTAATAATTTTTTAAATTTTCGTAAAATACATTTAATAAAACATATAATTTTGAATTATTTAAAAAAAATCAACATAAAATGTTATGTTTTGGATAAGTATAAGGAAATGTTCATAAACTATTTAAACAAATTATTATTACATTTAAAATGTCATTGTAGTGTTTTTGGTTCATTTTATTGTATTTGCTTTTGGTTTATTTTATTATATTTAACTATAATATTATATATTATAATTATTCTTTCCATATATATTTTTAATTATTATTTTTATATTATCTTATAGTTATCTTAAAATTTAAAAATTACGTTTCCATCCATAATTTACCATATATACTATGTTATACCATTTTGAACTTTTTCATAAATACGTGCACCTTCCCACACTATAATTTACAATATTATATTGATATCTAGTCCACCCTAGGCAATGGTTATTCCTTATTATTTGCTCCTAAGAATGAAATGCTTTCATGAAATAGGCGTACTTCTCTCATAATAAAGTAAATATCTAGATTCATATAGTCTTTTAATATTATATTAAAAGTTAATCCACCTTTTTGTATGGTATAAATACAAAATATTATTGAATAAAAAGTGATATTAATTATTTTTTCAAATACGTACACTTTACCACATGATAATTTACAATATTATATTGATATTTAATTTACTATAAGCAATGGTTATTCATTATTGTTTGCTCCTAGGCATGAAATGCTTTGATGAAATAGGTGTATTTCTCTGATAATAAAGTAAATATATGGATTGACAACCACTTGTAATATCATATTAAAAAGTTAATGCACCATTTTGTATGGGATAAAATACAAAATTCTCACTCCTTCTCCACAAGCACAATATTTATGCTTATAATTATGATGTGATTGATATTAATAATTATTATTATTATTATTATTATTATTTAATTCTCTTAATTTTAATATAATAAAATAAACATTTAATTACATCTTACTTTTCCATATTATATATCTTACTTTTCTATATTATATTAAAAATTAATACACCTTATGAAATGAATTACAAAATGTTATTGAATAACATTAGTGATTCTAAAAAGATTCTCATGGTTGATATTAATAATAAATTTAGTTTTTATGAAAACTTAATAATAAATTTAGTTTTTATGAAAACTTTTTAGGAAAAAGTAATATTTATTAATATAAATGTGGTTAATATTAACAATAATTTATCTAATTTTTTTTTAAAAAGAATTTTTTTCCAAAATTTAATGTAATAAAATAAATATATGTATATGACCAAATGTCTTATTTGCAATATTATATTAAAAGTTAATGCATATTTTTGTATGGGATAAGATATAAAATGTTATTAAATAGTATGAGTGGTACCCAAAAAGTCCTTAGGCAAGTTAATTTTTTTTTCGAAATAAATTACTTAAATTATTAGATAATTAAAATTTTATATTTTCTAGTTATAATATATTTCTCACTACTTGAACTCATGTAGTGGAGGAAAATAATTATTCACTAAACCAATCTATCTAATTTTTTTTGGGTAAAAATATTTATTTGTAATAGTATATTAAAAATTACTAATTTATTAGGTTATAAAGTTATACATTGATGTCGATTTGTAATAGTATATTAAAAATTACTAATTTATTAGGTTATAAGGTCAACAAATATATATATATTATAAATAATTAATAATAATAATTTGCTTAACTTGAAGATGTTAAAATAATAATATGTGCAATGTTCACCAGTTCATAATGTAATCTTAGTATAAGAATATTAAGTTGCTTAACCATTAACAACATCTATTGTAGTACATTAACATAAAACTGTATGATGTAATCTTGCATTCATTTCATTATTCATGTAGCCATCACATACTTGACATTATGAACATCACAACAAGAAAGGAATCAACATCATCAATTTGACACAATAATCAATCACACTATTAAACACCAATATACCTTGGAAACCCGTAGGGTGAAAACCAGCAAACGTTTAATTTTATTATTAAACGTTCGTGAGTGTGTTCAGCCCTCACTCAATGGCAATATTACAAGGAAATATACAAATATCTAGCTTAAATCCATTACAATAATTACGATAGCATTTACCCACTAATCTTCATATCTTCATATCTCCCTGGCATGGATGTACCTACAATGTACCATCTTACAATGGACCATCCTACAGCTCGTACTTATCTGCATGAACCATTAATCATTTACCTACCACCATGTTAAGCATAATATTTCCTTCTCATAAGTCACCATCATTTCTGTCATTGATGTCATCAACAAGCTTTTATAGCATGATTAGATAAAGCCTTAATCAATAAATAATTAATATTTAAGTGATCCTTTAACACTTATTCATGTACATACATGAGATGTGAATACAATCTCACACCTGCTTTCTTCTAACATCTCTACTGTAGTGTGAGCAAGTAATTATTAATTCATGTCAAGTAATCCCCACATTATTATGACACTTCTCACACACGCTCACATTCGTACAAGACAATTCACTACCACTGTCCAAGAATTCCTTCAACGGAAAATGACACAATGTGCATTCGTGTTACTTAAACTTTAGCAAAAGAATCAGACCTTCAACTATTGCTTTTGGTGTTAAAGCTAACATGATGAATGTTGTTCCTATGCATACAATGCATAAAGTTTCTAAAATAATTTTCGAAAAGAATACTTAACACAATAGAACATGCAAACACATGTTTCCTTTTCGAGGAAATATAACATAATAGGCATGTTAAGACATGGTTTATTTTTCATAAAACTAATGGAACAAAGCATAAGAATACATGTCTTATTCTCCAAATGTTATACCAACATTACAGATAGATATATATATATTTCAAGGAACCAAAACATTACTTTAGTTTTTGTACATGTAATTCATCTTCTTTACTAAAGAATATTTTCCAATGTAGGATAACAAAACTTGTTATCATTTCCCACATACAAATGTATATTCTTTCCAATGAAATCTAATACAAATATTGCATGAATATACATCATCTTATTCCAAAAGAAACTAACATAGACTACATAATAGCTTTGTTAGCATAAAGGTACTCAGATATTTTTCCTAAAGATTAAGATAGCTCAGTATTTCTTTTATCCATGAAAAGAACAAACCTCTATACCACAATGACTATTCTTGGTGCATGCAAGAGAGATAACTCTCCCTCTTTGTGCATCCAACAAAGATAACTCTCCCTCTTTGTGCATGCAAGAGAGATAGCTTTTCCTTTAATGTAGGCAACACATATTCTCTTCTTCTCTTCTTAGAATTCTATTGACATGAAATACTATTTTAAGGAAAAATATTAACATAATACCAATCTTTTCAAGAGATTATTCTTCTTAAGAAAATTAGCATAGTAAATTTCCTTATGTCTTTTACCATGGTATATCACTAAGAATAATATATTTCTAAAAGATTAACGTAACAATATTTTCAAACATAGATTATGTCTTTTACCATGGTAATTCACTAAGATCAATATCTTTCTAAAAGATTACCATATTACCAATCTTTTCAAGTAAGAAACATATATAAAACAACATAATATTTTACCAAGAAGTAATTATTATGATTTTTTCCCAAAGAAAATATTATGAGAAACTAACATGTGTTAATCATGAAACTCCTTAACTTATCTTCCAACCCATGAAATATCTTCAAGAATTAACTATTAAATTCTTTTGAAGAAAAATAAGCTTCTGAACTTATCTTTTATATGCATAAACTCTATTTCTTTATAGAAATTTTTAATGCTTATTAACAATCGTCAAATATCACCAAAGTACTAGGTAGATTTGTATATATTCCATTTATAATATGATTCATAATTCAAAAGGAACTAGAGTTCGCTCACATTATAACCTTAAGCTTTGAATAAAAGCGTTGTTAACTTAAGCAGTTAGGTTTTTAACAAGATTTAATAACCCAACATTACTAATGCTAATCTGTAACTAGGCTAGATTAATTGATACCGGGCGTCGATTGAAGGAGTTAGTTGGAATAGA